>SJYA01001363.1:0-231928 GCA_006410615.1 Neotragus moschatus | reverse complement strand
CTGCAGCCCACCAGGCTCCTCCGTCCATGGGATTTTCCAGGCAAGAGTACTGGAGTGGGGTGCCATTGCCTTGAGAGACTATTTTATATTCAAACTATTTTCATTTCAAACCGTCTTCTTATGTCATTTTCTAGGCTTTTGGAGACAAATCAATCACCTCAGTATTTCACATGGTCAATATAAATTTGTTAAACTATGTATTTATTAATATTTGAAAGTGTCATATTGATTCTTTTCAGTGCATTAGACATTGTACTAAGTATTCATTTACATTATTGCATTCTGTTCAACGAAGGGTAACAGTGTGAGTAAGAAGCAACTTCTAATGAACACTTGATCGACAACTTAAATCCAGAGTTTTCTGATTCAACTTTTTCCTCAGTATGAGAGCCTACACTTCTCCCACTTTGAGTCAGATTTCTGTAGATTTGTGATTCCTGCACTTTATATCATGTTACTGACTCCTTTCCTTAGTTAATGGGGGAATAATCAATGTTGCCCAACAACTTTCTCATTGTGACCTGCTCCACTCAGAGCCATTTCATAATTCCACAAATATACTATATACTTGTTTATGTACTGTATAAATATATATATGTGTGTATATATATATATATTTATATATAAAGATATCTTTTTTATCTGCTCCAAGAACCAGTTTTCACCTGCTTGGACATACAGTTTCTGCTCTTCAAAATGAATGCAGTGTATCTCTATTACTCTACCTTTTGTATTGTATAAATGTACAATTCTTTTACTCGAAAGTAATGACATGTTTATTTGTTGAATAACAAGTAATAATAAATTGGCAGTAATCCTTGTGTGTGTGTTAGTTGCTGAGTCATGTCTGACTCTTTGCAACCCTACAGACTATATAGCCCACCAGGGGCCTCTGTCCATGGAATTCTCCAGGTAAGAATACTAGAGTAGGTTGCCATTCCCTTCTTCAGGGAATCTTCCCACCCAGTGATGGCCCTGGGTCTCCTGTACAGCAGGAGGATTCTTTGCCATCTGAGCCACCAGGGAAAATCTTTAGTAATCCTTATGTTTTTCAATTTAAACGAGATTTTCAGTGTCTTGAAGTAAGAATCATAATTTAAATAATTGTATAAACATCAGAGCATAAGTGAAACGTGGTACTTAACAATATATAATTTGAGCTACTGGGGAAAACAAACAAACAAGAAAAAGATATAAGTAAATGCAATCTGGCTGGTTTTGTCTGTTCTGTAGACCTTATTCCAAATTTTGTGCTTATCTACAGACATTCCATTCTTACTATAAATCTATATTTTTCCTTGTTTTGACATCACAACCTATTGCCATAGAAATGATTAATACCTTACATTTATTTTTCTGTCTTCACAACAGGTTCATAAGGAGATTGTCAGGGGGGAAAATAGACTTTATTGGCACCAGCAAACTTAAAGATGATAAACATCATTTTATGATCATCTTCATTTTCCTTTACATTCAAGAGTTATAAATTGGTGCTTTAGAAAGTATATATGTGAACTTTGCTTTTCATTATGATTTCTTTCAGAAACCATATTGGAGTATGATTGTTTTATAAAGAATTCAAATAATGGATTTTACACAATTTTAGTTTTATACCTTAAATATAAAATTAGCTCACACCACTGGCTAAGGAAGTGTACTAACTGAACACAGCCAGCTTTATCATGTTCTGCAGGAATAGAGCAGTTAGGAGTAAGCCTCACTGGTAGTTTATTATACTAGGCAAGGAAGTGGAAGAGGACAAAGTTATTTGGATTTTCCAAATGTAATCTGTGGAAAGTCTCTATTCGGGGACTTTGATCTACCTCATTGGATCAAAAAAGTGAAAAGTTGAATCCTGAAACATTTTCATACCTTTTTGGAGGTACAGTCTATATGCAGTTATTCACATAGACAAAAATGACAATTTAGGCTTAAAAATCTCTTCCTTTTATGATAGTATCAATTTCTTTTTTTAATGAAAGATTTTTGTTTTATACTGAATTTTATAACCCCTCAGATCTATGGGAGCCATTTTAGTAGTGTTATCTGTCACCTAAAAACTAAGTTTGACTTCATTGATGACCCCATCTGTGTTTAGAAATTAAAAAGAAGGCCATATAATACACTGAGAGCCGTACATTTGGCCCTGGAAATGATTTTCATGTATATTAATGCTGAGAAGTTCAAAGAAACTTCAGAAATTATCACCTGCGAGGGGAGACTTTTGCCAACCACTACATTTTCCAGCTACATATAGAAAAGAAGGATAGTATTTATCTAAGTGAATGAAAAAGAAGAATTAAACAGATTTCCAGTTCAGATTGAGAGAAAGGGGAGAAAAAACCTAAGATTAATGACTGTTTGATAAAGGTCTTAGAAGAAGAGAGAGAAATATGAAGTGTCCACTGCAGCTATGTTTTGAGTTACTTAAAAAGTCAGGTAATTATGTCTGATTCATGTTGATGACAGACAAGCCTGGTGAGCTACAGTCCATGGGATTGCAAGAGTTGGACATGACTTAGCAACTAAACCACCACCACCACCATAGCAGAAACCAGCACAATATTGCAAAGCAATTATCTTCCAATAATTTTTTTTTTAAGTCAGGTATTTGAAAGCACTAGTGCTTGATGTGGATTTAGATGAAGAATAAGAGTGAAAAATGGGAAATTGAAACTGGGAAGTTTATGTAGACCTCTGTAATTTAACTGCTGGTGATTTATGTTGAAATGTCAGTGTGTTATGGATAAAGCACTCAGGCTTCCCTCAGTAGCCTTGTCTCTCTACAGTTAAATGTGTTCACATCCCAAGGTGAACTCAGCTCAGTCAATAAGAACTACAAGGAGAAGCCATTCGCTGAAGTGTTTTCATTTTACCGTGGATGCTGTAAAATTTATTTTCCTTGGGTATTTATATTTAGTGCTTTTAGATGAGAAAGTTAGGTATTTAAGTGATTGTGGAATGTTTTCTTACCATTTACGAATTGCATAACAATCTAAAATTTAGTCACTGATATTAGAAGAGTATTATGATTTGTAGTGCTTTTTCATTTAGTCAACAGTGATGTACTTTGTATATTTATTTTACATATGTTCTGTGTGCTCAGTCAGTCATGTCTGACTCTGCAACCTTATGGACTGCAGACTGCCAGTCTCCCCTGTCCATGGGGTTTCCACCAATTAATATAATAAATATATATATATATAAATGATAATAAAGAATATACTATAAAAAAGAACATAATATAATTTATGTGTTTTAAGAGGTGAGAGAATCCTGAAACATCTTGAAATACCTTTCCCATTTAAAAAGAAAAAATGATCGATGGTGCTGAAAGGATGTGATAATGTACAAGGGGTTTAAGGAGACTGAAAATCCATAGTCTATGCTCAGACATGAAAGCATAGTAACTCTCCAGGGGGCACTAGAGCAACATTCTGTGATCACACACATTAATACCACTGCAGAAAAATCAAGGGGGGTGATCAAAAAACTATAAATTGTTTCATCATAGTTCAGAGTTTGGGTAAACAATTACAGGCCTATGTTAACTCATGTAAATTCTCACAATATCAGGGTGAGGTACTATCCCCATTTTAAAGGCAAATAAACTAAAACAAAGAAGTAGTTGAGTCCTTTTTAGTAACACGGTTATTAAAAGAAGGAACTAGAATTTAAACCATGGCAGCCTGGCTCCAACAGTTCTTTGTAACAGTGATGCTACAGTGCTTCTCTGAAAGCAAACAATTATTTAAGAACAACTTAGAGGTGGGTCCTAAAATTCTAATCGTGTATCCTTATAATGGTAACTATTTTTCGTTGTATTTAATTTTGTTGCTAATGGATATTAACTAAGTTTTTAATACTCTTTTAATAAATATTATTAAAACTTATTAATATATATATAACTTAGTTTACTTTCCTTGCTCCACATTTGGTGTTTCATTTTCAGTTAAAATTCATAATGTATGAGTTTATGCTAGGCATTGCAATTTTCTGACAGCTTACAAAAAAATACTTAGATGACCAAACACTGAACAAGATTTGAGTACATCAACTAATAATTATTGAAGCTAGGGACATGAGGGCTTGTTACATTATTCTGCTTTGCCATATGTTTGAAATTTTTCATAATAAACAAAAGTGAAATGTAACTTCTTGCAGCTAATTGTATTTTCATCTTGTATCACTACCCAAGTAATAAGTTATGCAAATTTATAATGCCTGGAAATTGGGTTATCATTTTCATTATTTTTGAAATTATCTCTAATTGCATTTTTATTTCCTCTTTGATGAAGTAATTCCTTAGGTGAATCATTTTTTCAACTATCCGGTTAGTTTTAATTAGGTGTACTACATTGTGGTCAGACAATTGGATGGTGTAATTTATGCCTTTTCAGAATTTATTAAGCTTTTTTTTCATTAACCAAGTAAATTATCACTTTTTTGCATAGATACATGTGTTGTTAAATGTAGGCATTCTTTTCAAAAATGTGTTATTTCACTATAATTTAGTCTTATTGTCATATTATTAAGGTCAGCTATGTCACTTATGGTTACAGGAATCTTTTAGACATGCTAATAATAGAGTGATCAATAAAATAAATTTTTATTATTTTCTCCTTTCCATAAGTAATATTTTTTCTGTTAATAGTCTAATACCATAGTCTTAAATACATGTATTTTTGCAGTTTAACAGTAATTTATTATGAATTATCTGTGCTATTATATAGTATCTCAATTACAGTACTATAATGCTATATTCATATATTGATTATTTAGTAGCAAATGCTTATAAAAGATACAGCATGCAAATAGGATCACTAAATTATACAGAACAATTGTGACTCATTTGAACAATTGTGACTCATTTGTTCAATCTAAGCAGAAAATCCTGTCTTAGCTTTTTCTCTTTCCTTCTTATGGAATTTTTCTGTCATACTCATGGCCTGTTACAGTCATAAA
Source organism: Neotragus moschatus (assembly GCA_006410615.1). Lineage (NCBI taxonomy): Eukaryota > Metazoa > Chordata > Mammalia > Artiodactyla > Bovidae > Neotragus > Neotragus moschatus. Next base: position 226,963 of record SJYA01001363.1, on the reverse strand, counting down.
TCACTTCTTTGCTAAAGAATACATGCTTCCAAATTCCTAATCTTCCATCATCATTATTGATGGTATTTATGATGTTCTACTTTTTTTCTTGGGACCAGGAAAAGTGAAGCTTATTTGGATAAATTGAGGCCCTAACTACCCCTTTATATTGTTTGTCATAAACCCTTTATGGCTATTTTAATATTTAGGAGAAAAGGCCATTTTTTTCCCATAGGAATATTGAATGAATGCATTTCTATCAAATGAAATGATTAACAAGGTCTTACTGAATTTTGTATTTTTCACTTAGTGGGCATGGCAGATAGAATGTTGTCATTGTCTGTCAGAAAACTGCTGTAACGCCTTTATCTTAAATTCCTTCTAAACTGGCTGATTCTTAAAGGGGAGGGCAGTGTTTTTACTTACATAGTCATTGTTGCCTGAAAGATGGAATTTAGTCTATAGAACTGTGGTAAAAATGTAATGCTAATTGTAGTTTGAATGGTTCAGTCACTTTCTGATAATATAGTTTTACACCCAAGTAATTTAAATCAAATTCTGGAAAAAACATTTTCTTTCTTCTGATAGTAAATATATAATATGCTCTAACAAATGGGAAAACCCACATGCTAGAGAAAGATGAACATGATTAAATAGATTTAATTATTTTTCTGATACTATGTACTAATAGCTTTCTCAACCATGTCGCAGTGGCAATAGCACATTGTGCTGTGTACCTTACTGGGAAAATTCTCTCATCTTATTGGTCTTCACCATCTTGCCTTTTTTCACCTTTGCCATTTTAACTTATTGCAATTATGTTTTTCCCATGCCTATGATCTTCTTTTGATTTGATTTCACATATAATATGCACCAGTTATTTATATTCTGTTTTGTTAATCAACTAATTTCTTCATGAATTTTATTTTATTTTTCCCAAACACATTCTGTGCTTCTTGAAGGAAAAACTGTCCTATTTCTGGGCCATATTTCTTATTGTATTCAGTTTTAGAGAGGTGGAAGCCATGTAACCGATTCTAGTTGGAGTTATTTAATTTTAACCAGAGTAGTTGGTATTCTGCGGGTCAATATCCAGACATGCTTGAGTCCTAGCCTGTCTCAGGTAGTTTACTAAGTTTTTCCCCTCAGACTCAAGCGATGCCTGATAATTCCATCACCTTCTCTCTTTCATGAGTTGCTCCCTCTATGTACATCACAACTTACAAATGCTACTCTCTTCTGTCATGAGCCTCCAGCTCTCAGCAGACCTTTTTGTTTTTGATCACCACTTTTCCACCTAGGTCATACTTTCTCCACATTTCATTTTACTACCCCATAGGTGCCTTAACGAGCCATAGGTAACTCACTTCTTATTTTCTTTTTAAATGAATCCATGCTTGCATTTCTCAGTTCAGTTCAGTTTAGTTGCTCAGTCATGTCTGACCCTTTGCAACCCCATGGACTGCAGTACCCCAGGCTTTCCTGCCTATCACCAACTCCCGGAGCTTGCTCAAACCCATGTCCATTGAGTCGGTGATGCCATCCAACCATCTCATCCTCTGTCATCCCTTTTCCTTCTGCCTTCAATCTTCGCCAGCATCAGGGTCTTTTCCAAGGAGTCAGTTCTTCACATCATGTGGCCGAAGTATTGGAATTTCAGCTTCAGCATCAGTCCTTCCAATGAATATTAAGGACTGATTTCCTTAAGGATGGACTGATTGGATCTCCTTGCAGTCCAAGGGACTCTCAAGAGTCTTCTCCAACACTGTAGTTCAAAAACATCAATTCTGTGGTGCTCAGCTTTCTTTATAGTCCAACTCTCACATCCATACATGAATAATGGAAAAACCATAGCTTTGACTAGACTGACCTTTGTAAGCAAAGTAATGTCTCTGCTTTTTAATATGCTGTCTAGGTTCGTCACAGCTTTTCTTCCAAGGAGCAATTGTCTATTAATTTCATAGCTATAATCACCATCTTGCATTTCTCAGACCCTTTGATTTTTAGCATTATACTCAAACCTATGTCTGTGGGGTCGCACAGTCAGACACAACTGAAGTGACTTAGCAGTAGCAGTATTCAGTGTCTTCCTCTGTACTGCTCTCATTCTGTTTTTTCCTAGTTTCATTATAAACTCCAATTCCTCAGTCTCTCTCAGCTCATCCACAACCTGTCCCCCCTCCCCCCACACATAAACACACCCCTCAGATTCTGTTACTCATTTATTTTACCACTTTACTCACCCTGGGCTAGGTTAAGAAACGTTCATCGCTCCCCCTTCATGATGCCAAGCGATTAGATGTCTTTTTACTGTACTGACTGGTTTTAGTACTCACCCAGTTTACCATCAGTACTTTCATGTCTCTATTCAACTCGTTTCTGAAAGCAGATGCTGACCCTAATACTGTCTCTTTCTTTCAGACACATAACTACTCTTAACTCTCATTTGAAAATCTTACCTTCGGTTTTAGTGAGAAAAATCAAAGCCATCAGTTCTCAACTCTACAATTAAAAAAAATTTTTTAATAGTTGTTAAAAATTTTTTTTAAAGTATGATAACACATTTACTGGAGACTTGGAAAATGCAGAGTTGATTATTCTTTCTTCCTTTTCTTTTCTGAACACAACCAGTTTTCCAAAATTTGCTACTTCCTGCCTTCCTCCCAATCTGATGGCAAGTTCATCTTGTGTCTTTTTCAAGTATGACAACCCTTTTCCAAGTGCACTTAATCTTAGCTTGTTGTATCTTTCCAGAAACTCTTTCCTTCAAGTACTTTGTCTTATGTGTTTCTCTTCATTTGTTACATTGATTCTTTCAAACAACCTACAAATATTCATATTCTTAAGGGTCTTTATCAAAGAAAAAACACTGTTAAGATCCCCTGGAGAAGGGAAAGGCTACCCACTCCAGTATTCTGGCCTGGAGAATTCCATGGGCTCTATAGTCCGTGGGGTTGCAAAGAGTTGGACATGACTGAGTGACTTTCACTTTCACTTTTCATTTTGACCTAGTGGTCTCTTTTCCCTTCACTAATAAAGTTCTCCAAAGAATATTATGCTTTCTGTTCCTATAGTATTTACTCACACATTCATCATCTGTTATTCATTTTCTTTGAATATTGTATTGAAGCTTCTCTTTTAAAAGTTTGTAACAACTTTCTAATAGCAAACAAGTCAATCCTCTTATATACTACCTGTGTACAAAAGAAAATTTTGTATAAAATATAAGCATAAGTTTATAGAATATGCATATCACTTGCATATATTTTTGCTACATCTGAATATATACATATTTTAAAATTTGATTTACATTTCCTCTATGAAGAATTTACTGTTTTTTCTACTACTTGTTCGAGATCAGATTATTAGATGAGTTTTGATCTCTCTCTGGCTTCTTTCTTTAACCATTTATGCTTCCTTCTCATATCTAATATAAGAAAATAACCTATTAAAGTGGTACCTATAGCTAAAGATTAGAAGGAAAGACTTTCTTTAAAAATGCCTTAATTTGTTCTCTCATCCCTTTCCTCTATTGCTGAGTATTTTTTCCGTAAAATGAAATAGTCAAGTAAGCATATCAGATATTCTTGAATTGTTATAGTCAGAATACCAAGCAAATGTACAGAAATAAAACTGAAATTCATAAGCTGGGAAAAAATATCTTCCTCCCTATTTTAGCTTTTCAAAATTTTATCTGTCCTTTAATTCCCAGCTCAATTTCCAACAGATCATAAAATTCAAGTCAATATAACAAATATTTATTGAACTCCTAAATGACATGCTTCATACTTCTCATGTCTTAATCAAATTGCTTTTTTTACCTTGTATTCCTTTAGCATTTTGTTTTTCTCCTAACAAAACATTTGTCACATTATTTTCTTTATTTGAGCTATTGACAATATAATAAGAACAGACATTTTAATGTACTTCTCTCTCCCAAATACTGTGCTAATCACCTAACCTACCTTATATGTCATCTCCAATGCAAACCTGAAAAGTTGATGTTATTGTTCTCATGTAGTAATAAATAAACGGGAAGTTTATCTTTTCTCCCAGATCATATAGACACAGTCTGGGCTTGACATTGAATTTGCCCCCTTTTTAAAGTAGCCTATATTTCCTTTCTCCCATATTTGTATGTTTATAGACTTGTGACTCCTCAGGAAAAATATGGGATCAAGGAAGGAAGAAAGGGACAGATAAACAGATGTTTATGTTGTATGATAACGGGGCACATTTTCAAAGCTTTGATAGCAATCAACTGTTTGAAAGTTTCTGGGAAAGCTGACAGAAGGAGTGACAGTTGGGATGCCTCTGGAAAAATGAGCAAGGCAGTCAGGGGTCAGAGGGGGTGTCACATTCCCCGAGAAAGGGATTGGGGAGTGCAAAGTACAGCCCTTTCCCAGTCCAGTGAACCTAGAATATAGGGCATATACCAATTCAGTTGTTTTGGGTTGTTTGCTTCACAAACACTGCATGGTTTACTAGCTCTTCGCTCACATCCAGAGGCCAGAGAATGAGTGTTTTTCTGCTGAACACTCAGTTTGTTTGGCCTATTGCCTGGTATATATTTGTGCAAGTCAAAATAATAAATTCAGAATGATTTTATATGATATTAAAAACTTTAAAAAGCAGCACCAGGCCTAGTACAGAAATTATAGATCTGTTACCATTTTCATCCCAACCCTGGGGGCTTTATTTTTTGCCTTGCTGTTCACAGTGACGGTAGCAAAAGTGCAGCCAAATTCAGTGAACTTTCTGGCATGCCCTGTAACCTAAATTGATACTAATGAATGTTGTAAGACTACATCTTTCTTCTAGCCCAGAAGCATGCTTTCTGGCTCTTTCACCTAGTAGAATGATAAGAATCACTTAAGGTTGTGGTTACTGAGGAAGATCCCATAATTTTTATGAAATCCTGGCATGTCGTAACTCCCAGACACCATTTCATCTAGCAAACATCTACAATTACCTGAAAGTGATCTGTTTGAAAAGCATTTAGCAATGAATATTTCTTCTCTTACCTGTCATTTATTTGCACACAAATCCAAAGCTGATTTAGTTTTGGCAGAATGAAGGAGAGAGAGGAATGATGAGCATAATAAAAATGGGCTTCAGTATCACAAAATAGGGAGTTAGTTATGCTCCCAACACTGTATAGTCTTCTATTTACTGAGATTTTGCCCCTCTCCTCTTTATTGAGATTTACCAAGTGCTAGAATTTTCACCAAATGTCTGCGTGCTCTATTTTAATTCTCACAGCTACTGAGGATGTACATATCCTTAACTCCACTTAAAATAAGTGAAGCTGTAACCTTAGATTAGGCAAATGTCACACAGCAGATCCTAGATTGAGACTGAACTTCATGCTCTTAATGTTCCAAAACTATCTACTGCATGTGTACAACACTGTATTGTTACTGCAACATAAACAGTATTAAAAATTAAAACATTGTTCTTAAGTCAGGCAAATCTTAGACATCATTACAGCACATTTCACATTTCTTATATTTATTCCATTTTCATGTAAGTATTGTCATCAATGTATTATTTTTCATTAGCTATGCTATGTCATAAAGATTGTGTTTGATATTCAATGACAGCCTACACCATAATATGAAGCAGGCTGATTCAATTTGTGGTTCCCTTTGATTAAAATGCATCAGTCATTTATGTAAGATATGGTAGACAAATTCCTCTTGGAATCATGGAAATAGGTAATTAAATTCTGTCATTTTCCCAAACTTTGGCTTTGTTCTTTTTCTGGAAAGACATTATATAATCTTTTAGAGTAAACCAGGTCTCGTTGCCCTAAAGTTAATTAACATGCAAATAAATTTCTTACACACTAGTGATTGTTCTCAATAAATCAGTGTAGCTAGAAACACTTTTAATCAAAACTTTAAAGCATTTTTTTTAATCACTAAAATGTTTTGGAAGTTTTGCAAAGATAGGAAATGGAAAGCTAATATATTCTTTTTCCATAATCAGTCAATTCTTGGTTTTCACTCTGATGAGTACACTGAAGAAGTGATAATACTATATTGAAAACCTGTTAAGGAATATCAGGTCTTCTCAGGAAATGAATAACAAAATGCTAATGATTATCATTAAACATTTGATTCAGAACAGATCATAGAGGAACGTTTGTGTGTATATATATATATATATATATATATATATATATATATATATTCTCCCTACCAAGGGAGTGTAGCCACCTGTATTATCCAACACAGGAATTACCAGTACCTTCTAGATCATTTCTGGAGTAGAAATTCTTTGAAGGAAGAACTTTTTTATTATTGTTATTAACTTTAATTCCGTATGCCTTGCATAATCTTTTGTGTAGTATATGCTATACATAATACATAATAATATATGGTAATGAAATTTCTGAATGAATATTTTTAAATTATCAGGATTTTCTACCTGACAAAGCACCCTTTTTTTTTTAGACAGTAACTACCTACTTAAGAAAATGTGTTCTCATTCACCCTTCTGGCATGCACAACATCCTAAATTATCCCTCTGTGATGTTCTGTAGATGTTTAAACAAGTTGCTCAGAGTCCTCCTTAAAATAGACGGTGGTTCAACCAATACAGGGTGCAATGATTTTTTTAATTAATTATTTTAATTGGAGACTAATTACAATACTGTGGTGGTTTTTGCCATACATTGACATGAATCAGCCATGGGTGTACATGTATCCCTGAACCACCCTCCCACCTCCCTTCCCATCCCATCCGTCTGGGTTGTTCGAGTGCACCAGCTTTGAGTGTCCTGTTTCATGCATCAAACTTGGACAGGTGATCTATTTCACATATGATAATATACATGTTTTAATGCTGTTCTCTTAAATCATTCCACCCTCGCCTTCTCCCACAGAATCCAAAAGTCTGTTCTTTATATCTGAGTCTCTTTTGCTGTCTCACATATAGGTTCATTGTTACCATCTTTATAAATTCCATACATATGCATTAATATACTGTGTTGGTGTTTCTCTTTCTGTATGTATATTGGTATTTCTCTTACTTCACTCTGTATAATAGGCTCCAGTTTCATCCGCCTCATTAGAACTGACTCAAATGTATTCCTTTTAATAGCTGAGTAATATTCCATTGTGTATGTGTACCACAACTTTCTTATCCATTCATCTGCTGATGGACATCTAGGTTGGTTCCATGTCCTGGCTATTATAAACAGTGCTGTGATGAACACTGGGGTACACGTATCTCTTTCAATTCTGGTTTCCTTGGTGTTTCTGCCCAGCAGTGGGATTGCTGGGTCATATGGCCATTCTATTTCCAAGTTTTTTAAGGAATCTACACACTGTTCTGCATAGTGGCTATACTAGTTTACATTGCCACCAACAGTGCAAGAGGGTTCCCTGTTCTCCACACCCTCTCCAGCATTTATTGTTTGTAGACTTTTGGATAGCAGCCATTTTAACTGGCGTGAGATGGTACCTCATTGTGGTTTTGATTTGCATTTCTCTGATAATGTGTGATGTTGAGCATCTTTTCAAGAGTTTGTTAGCTATCTGTATGTCTTCTTTGGAGAAATGTCTGTTTAGTTCTTTGGCCCATTTTTTGATTGGGTAGTTTATTTTTCTGGAATTAAGCTGCATGAGCTGCTTGTATATTTTTGAGATTAGTTCTTTGTCAGTTACTTCATTTGCTATTATTTTCTCCCATTCTGAAAGTTGTCTTTTGACCTTGCTTATAGTTTCTTTCATTATGCAAAAGTTTTTAAGTTTAATTATGTCCTATTTGTTTATTATGCTTTTATTTCCTTTACTCTGGGAGTTGGGTCATAGAGGACCCTGCTGTGATTTGTGTCAGAGAGTGTTTTGCCTATGTTTTTCTCTAGGTGTTTTGTAGTTTCTGGTCTTACATTTATATCTTTAATCCAATTTGAGTTTATTTTTGTGTATGGTGTTAGCAAATGTTCTAGTTTCATTGTTTTACAGGTGGTTGATCAGTTTTCCCAACACCACTTGTTATAGAGATTGTCTTTTCTCCAATGTACATTTTGACTCCTTTGTCAAAGGTAAGGTGTCCATAGGTGTATGGATTTATCTTTGGGCTTTCTGTTTTGTTTCTTTCATCTATATTTCTGACTTTAATCAAGACAGTAGTTTTGTAGTATAGTCTGAAGTCAGGTAGGTTGATTCCTCCAGTTCCTTTCTTCTTTCTCAAGTTTGCTTTGTTTATTCGAAGTTTTTTGTATTTCCATACAAATTTTGAAATTATTTGTTTTAGTGCTGTGAAAAATACCATTGGTAGCTTGAAAGGGACTGCACTGAATCTATAGATTGCTTTGTGTAGTATACTCATTTTCACTATATTTATTCTTCCAATCCATGAACATGGTATATTTCTCCATCTATTTTTGTCATCTTTGATTTCTTTCATCAGCATTTTAGTTTTATATATATATATAGGTTTTTTGTTTCTTTCAGTTCAATTCAGTTCAGTTCAGTTCAGTCGCTCAGTCGTGTCCGACTCTTTGCGACCCCATGAATCGCAACACACNTGAAGAATCCTTGCATCCCTGGGATAAAGGCCACTTGGTCATGATACATGATGTTTTTAATATGGTGTTGGATTCTGTTTGCTACAATTTTGTTGAGGATTTTTGCAGCTATGTTCATCAGTGATATTGGCCTGTAGGTTTTTTTGTGTTTTTTTTTTGATTTTGATGGCATCTTTGTCTAATTTAGGATTAGGGTGATGGTGGCCTCATAGAATGAGTTTGGGAATTTGCCTTCCTCTTCAATTTTCTGGAAGAGTTTGAGTAGGACAGGTGTTAGCTCTTCTCTAAATATTTGGTGGAAATCACTTGTGAAGCCATCTTGTCCTGGGCTTTTGTTTGTTGGCATATTTCTATTACAGTTTTGATTTCCATGCTTGTGATGGGTCTGTTAAAATTTTCTATTTCTTCCTGGTACAGTTTTGGAAGGTTATACTTTTCTAAGAATTCACGCATTTCTTCCAAGTTGTCCATTTCATTGGCATATCATTGCTGATAATAGTCTTTTATGATCCTTTGTGTTTTTGTGTTGTCTGTTGTGATCGCTCCATTTTAATTTCTAATTTTGTTGATTTGACACTTCTCCCTTTTTTTCTTGATAAGTCTGGCTAATGGTTTGTCTATTTATCTTCTCAAGGAACCAGCTTTTAGTTTTGTTGATTTTTGTTATACTCCCCTTGTTTCTTTTTCAATTATTTCTGCTCGATTTTTATGATTTCTTTCCTTCTACTAACCCTGGGGTTCTTCATTTCTTCTTTTGCAAGTTGTTTTAGGTGTAAAATTAGAATATTTATTTGATTTTTTCTTGTTTCATGAGGTAAGTTAGTATTACTATGAACCTTCCCCTTAGCACTTCTTTTACACTGAATCCTATCACTTTTGCATTATTGTGTTTTCATTTTCATTCGTTTCTATGGATATTTTTATTTCCTTTTTTATTTCTTCTATGATTTCTTGGTTATTCAGAGGGGTGTTGTTTGGCCTCCATATGTTTGTATTTTAAATAGTTTTTTTTTTTCCCTGCAGTTGACATCGAATCTTACCTCATTATGACCAGAAAAGATGCTTGAAATTATTTCAATTTTTTTGAATTTACCAAGGCTAGATTTATGGCCCAGGATGGAATCTAACTTGGAGAATGTTCTGTATGCACTTGAGAAAAAGGTGAAATTCTTTGTTTTGGAGTGAAATGTCCTATAGGTATCAATTGGGTCTAACTGGTCTATTGTATCATTTAAAGTTTGTGTTTCTTTGCTAATTTTCTGTTTGGTTGATCTAGCCATATGTGTGAGTGGGGTATTAAAGTCTCCCACTTTTACTGTGTTACTGTTAATTTCACCTTTCATACTTGTTAGCATTTTCCTTATATATTGAGATGCTCCTATGTTGGGTGCATATATATTTATAATTTTCATATCTTCCTCTTGGATTGATCCTTTGATCATTATTTAGTGTCATTCTTTGTCTCTTTTCACAGCCTTTATTCAAAGTCTATTTTATCTGATGTGAGTATTGCTACTCCTGCTTTCTTTTGGTCTCCATTTGCATGAAATATCTTTTTCTGGCCCTTCACTTTCAATCTGTATGTGTCCCTTGGTTTGAGGTGGGTCTCTTGTAGACAGAATGTACAGGGGTCTTATTTTTATATTCATTCATCTAGTCTTTGTCTCTTGGTTGGGGGATTCAACCCATTTACGTTTAAGGTAATTATTGCTAAGTATGATCCTGTTGCCAATTACTTTGTTGTTTGAGGTTTCAGTTTCTAAACCTTTTCTGTGTTTCCTTTCTAGAGAAGATCCTTTAGCATATGTTGAAGAGCTGGTTTGGTGATACTGAATTCACCCAAGTTTTTCTTGTCTGTAAAGCTTTTGATTTCTGCTTCATATTTGATTGATATCCTTGCTGCTTATAGTAATCTCGGCTGTACTTTTTTTCTCTTTCATCACTTTAAGTATGTCTTGCCATTTCCTTTTGGTCTGAAGAGTTTCTATTGGAAGATCAGCTGTTATCCTTATGGGGATCCGCCGTGTGGTATTTGTTACTTTTCCTTACTGCTTTTAATATTTGCTCTTTGTGTTTGATCTTCATTAGCTTGATTAATGTGTGTCCTGAGGTGTTTCACCTTGGGTTTATACTGTTTGGGACTCTCTGCATTTCTTGGACTTGGGTGGCTATTTCCTTCCACATTTTAGGGAAGTTTTCAACCATTATCTCCTCAAATATTTTCTGATGGCCTTTCTTTTTGTCTTCTTCTTCTGGGAGTCCTATGATTTGAATGTTGGGGTGTTTAACATTGTCACAGAGGTCTCTGATGTTTTCCTCATTTCTTTTAATTCTTTTTTCTTTTTTCCTCTCTGCTTCATTTGTTTTCACCATTCTATCTTATACATCACTTATCCTGTCTTCTGCCTCAGTTATTCTACTGTTGGTTCCGTCCAGGGTGCTTTTGATCTCAGTTATTGCATTATTCATTATTGACTGAATCTTCTTTATTTCTTCCAGGTCCTTGTTAAACATTTTTACATCTTCTGAATCCTTGTCTCTAGTCTATTTATCTATAACTCCATTTTGTTTTCAAGATTTTGGATCATTTTTGCTATCATTATTCTGAATTTTTTTCATGTAGACTCCATATCCCTTCCTCTTTTGTTTGGTTGGGTGGGCATTTATCTTGTTCCTTTACCTGCTGAATATTTGTCTACCTTTTCATTGTGTTTAGATTGCTGTTTGGGGTTCCCTTTCTGTAGCCTTGAAGTTTGTGGTTCCTTTTTATTGGGGGGTCTGCTCCCTGTGGGTGGGGTTGGACTAGTGGCTTGTCAAGGTTTTTTTATTATGGGAGCTTGCATCTGTGTTCTGGTGATTGGAGCTAGATATCTTCTCTCTGAAGTGCAATGAAGTTTCCAGTAGTGAGTTGTGGAGTGTCTGTGGGTTTGGCATGGGTTTGGGCAGCCTGTCTTTTAATGCTCAGCACTGTATTCCTGCTTTGCTGGAGAGTTAGCCTGGTGGTCTTGCTCTGGAACTTGTTGGCTCTTGGGTGGAGCTTAGTTTCAGTGTAGGTATGGAGGCTTTTGGATGAGCTCTTATCTATTAATGTTCCCTGGAATCAGAAGTTCTCTGATGTTCTCAAGTTCTGGAATTAAACCTTATGCCTCTGGTTTTCAGTCTGATTCTTACAGTAGCCTCAGGACTTCTCCATCCACATGGCATGGATGATAAAACATCTAGGTTAATGGTGAAACAATTCTCCACAAGGGACACCCAGAGAGGTTCACAGAGTTACATGGAGAAGAAAAGAGGGAGGAGGGAGATTGAGGTGACCAGGAGGAGAAGATGGGGAGTCAAAATGGGAGAGACCAATCTAGCCAGTAATCAGATCCCTAAGTGTTTTCCATAGCCCAGAACACCCAGAGAGATTCACAGATTTAAATAGAGAAGAGAAGGGCAGAGGGAAGAGATAGAGGTGACCTGGGGGAGAGAAGGGGGAATCAAAGGAGGAGAGAGTGATCAAACCAGTAATCACACCCCTAAGTGAAAATGGGTACTGAAGATTAGATTCTTAAAGGTGCAAAACTGATAACAAAACCAAAAAAGCAAAGATTAAAAATTTAGAGTAGAGGTTAGACTTTCAAAAATACAATATTAAAAATATAAAACAAAATCACAAAAATTATAAATAAGTATATGAAATTTGCTTTAAAAACAGGTTCTTTTTTGCAAAGTAATAGTAGGTTTTAAAAATGAAAATTAAAGGAGTAATAAAGAACTTAAATATAAAAATTTAAAAAGTGATAATAGTAAATATATATCTAGGAATTTCTCTGGAGCTTTTATGGGCAGTGTGGAGTCAGTTCAGTTTCAGACAGTTCCTTGTTCCAGCTGTACTTGTACTCAAGGTCTGTAGGCCCCCTCCAGTGCTTCGTCATTGTTAACTACAGGGTTTTAATCTGTTGCACCTGTCACTTCCAGAGCAGTTCCCTCTTCTTTATTTTGGCTTCCTCTGTTTGCAAGTATCTTCGGTGTCTAATTTCCGCCCTGACACAAGGGGGCGAAGGTGGTCACTTATTTAGGCTCCCTTGTTCAGTTGTGCTGTGGGGAGGGAGGAACACTGCAAACAAATGTCACTGGCGTGTGTAGGGATTGCTCGCAGTGTATCGACCACACTGGGTTTGCTTCAGCTTGTGGTGTGTGCCTTCTGGGTCTACACTGCTCAGGCTCCGGGAGCACCATCCAAAGCAGGGTCTGCGTTTCATGCACTTCCCAGGTCTAAGCCACTCAGGTTCAGCTTCTCGGGTACTCCACAAGGGCACAGACTCGGCTGTGCGTGTGTTTTGTGCCCTTCCCAGGTCCAAGCAGCTCAATCGACCAGGTGCTTGGCAAGCGCACTGTCCCAGGTGGGCCCTGTGTCTTAATCACCTCCCCAGTCTCAGCTGCTCAGTTTCCCAGGTGTGCCTTGAGAGCATCATCTCAGGTGTCCCGTGTCTCCTCTTAGGAGCTGATCTCAGGCTGCAAACTCCCTGGCAGATGTCAGCCATCCAGGATCCCAGGAAGACGTGGTTAGCTCACAGTTTGGTGGAGGATGCCTGTCTCTGGGGCTGAGATTGTGCCTTGCCTTTCGGCTCTGGCTGTCACATGCCTGCCTCTCTGCCTCCGGTGAGGTGGAGGGGCCTTTATGCAGCCGGCTAGCTCTCCTTTGGTATTTACTCAATCCTTTGTTTTGTGAGTGGGCCAGGCTGCACCTCAGAGCCTTCTGTGGGAAAGTTCTCTCTGGCAATCCCACAGTTTGGATTCCTACCTCATGTTAGCTCCCTCAGATTGTCCTTAGGGCATTCAGGCCTGGTTCTTACCCTAAGCACCAGTGATGCAGCCCGCGCCTCCCTGTCCAGCTTCCACTCCCTGGTGGCAGTCGTGATCATCTCGGCTACTTCTCTGCTGGCAGTTGTGGTTAGGAGCATATCATCTGGTTTTTCTTTTTCTTTTTTTCTCCCAGTTATGTTGGCCTCTCAGATTCCAAAACTCCCCACAGACCTGCCTGTGAGAGGGTTTCCTATTGTTTGGAAACTTCCCCTCCTTCAGGACTCCCTCCCCAGGGCGGGTTTCCATCCCTAACTCTTTTGTCTCTCTTTTTGTCTTTTATTTTTTTGTCCTACCTTCTTTTGAAGAGAATGGGCTGCCTTTTGGGGTGCCTGGTGTCCTCCGCCAGCATTGAGAAGTTGTTTTGTGGAAGTTGCTCAGCATTCAGATCTTTTGATGAATAAGTGGGGGAGAACGTGGTCTCCTAGTCCTGTTCCTCCACCATCTTTAAACATGCCTCCTGCAATGAGCTTTTCTCCTCCCTTTTTCTGATCACAGAGGTTACATTGTAATGCTTGGCAGACTGTTTAGCAATCAGTTCAAATTCCTATGTTTTTTTCTTGTTTCTCTCCATCATATAATTATTAGATCAATGACCTTTAACCTTCTCCACCACAAGGAAAACTTCATACACCGTAGGAGCAGTGAATCAGGGGTAAACAGAGCAGGCCAAACAGTCTTCACTTGAGTGGATGTAGGGAGGAAGGACAACTAGAAACTTGCATTCTTAGTTTTGGTCCATCATATATTTTCTTATGTGGAACACTGTCTCATTTCTCAGGTTTTGTTTGTTTTTTTACCTTGTGTCATTTTCATATGAACTGTTATCGAGGCAGGGCATGCACTCATTCATTTGTATGAGACAGTTTTTAAAACGAAACTGTAGTGTCCTGTGTTGAGCCCTCACAGCCAATGAAGATTTCTCTGTTTGAATGTTGAAAACCATTGACTTTTATTTTGTGCATCCATTTTCTTTTTAAGGTTTGGTTTTTATCCCTAATGATATTATGTTTTTGTCAAATGTACAGTCTTAAGTATACAAAATGTATAGGCACTTGGAAATAGCTCTCTCCTGGAAGAGAGGCACTAGTATAGCTGCTTGAATGATGAATATCTGAAAGACTATCCTGGAAAAAGAATTAAGGCTTTGCTGTTTAGTGCCAGAAGGATGAGTGGTTTCTCTGAAAACAACACACCCCTGATTTCTTATAATTTTAAGTACAAAAACTATAGAAAAGTGTTAGCTGTTTCGCCTTAAGTAGATTATTACTTTACTAGAAGGTTTACATATTTCTAAATATTGTCATTTTTATTAATAAGTGCTTCCTATATCTATTTGCATAAATCATGTGTGAATGTTCTATACAGCATAGTTTTATATTAATAAATGAGGTGAAAACCAGTATATTTGCTACTTAAACAAATTGTTAAATGGAAGCAATAGTCTTTTTATATGAAACAATACCTCAGAAGATAACAGGAGAGCAGACTGAGGTAGAAGAATGAGCTAATTATATTGGAATAGGAGAAATGTTCCCACTTTAGTTCTCAAGTGCCTATTTTTTCAAGCTATTCATTTGTATTAAAACATGTTCCAAATTGAAGTGATTATATGATGCTTATAGATTGTGTAAATGAGATATACAGTGGTCTAGCATTATACATGCCCCACAGAATGATATTAAAGTACTAATTTTAATACCTTGTCATGGCCTTTTATATCATATTAGTAGGATAGGCTGCAGGAAAAAAAAATCATTTTGCTGACTTGGTCTGTATATTAAAACCACATGGTAGAACAGACTCCAACAAACAAATTATGTAAAGCAGTACCTTGGAATTTTAAAATTTTAAATCAAGTTAATTGAAGTATAATTTAAATAGATTAAAATTTACCCTTCCAATACACAGGCATATGAGTTATCAGAAACCACATAATCAAGTTATAAAACATTTCCATTACTCCTAAAATTTTCTTCATGTCCCCTTTGCAGTCACATTTCATTGTTAGTAGTTTTACCATCTCCATTCTCATAGAGCCACAAACAGAAAGGGAGTCAGCCTCTAACCTCTGATTTAGTGGAAGTGAACTAGGAGGCCACCCTTCCACCCATAACTATGTGTAGAAGGGCCAGGGTACCACACCTGACCCAGCTGCAGCCAAGGCTGAGTTTATGAGAAGATGGAACACTCATCAACCCAAATCAGTGAAAGCATTTCTAAGAAAACTTGTTGTCTTCCCAAAGGCACAGGCTTCGAGTACTAGGAACATAATATAATGTGTCTATTTATAATACTAATTTGGCAAAAAATAATTAACTTATTACCAAATAGTTACAATTAATTTTAAATAGGAAAGAATTTTAATTTGCTAACTATAAGATATCTTTGGGAGGTAATAGAACATATTATGTATCTAATGTTAAAGGAAATTTATACATGATGCCAGTATAATCTGAAATAATTTACATTTATTATTAATTTTTTTAAAAAGGGTAATCTATTGATCATGTTTAATGCTTTGAAATAAAAAAAATTTTAACTTTTGCTTCTTTACCTCAAAAATAAGAGATGTATGACTTTCAATTTTTGAAAATATTTCAAATCTCACCTAAATATGTTTGTCTTTCAGTGTCATGTGTGCACAGTAAAATCAGCTTTAAACCAAAGTCAAAGAGACACAGGTCCCTTCATAAGTAAAGGAGCAATAATCTTATGAATTGACTTCTTTCTTGAAAGTCAATGTTATTTAATTGCTCATGGTTTCATTCCATTAGGCGATTCTTCTGTATAAAAGCTTGTTACAGGTGATTGCATCCCAAATATCTTAAAGGAATTGTAAACACTTGTTTTTGCATAGCTTTTGTGAAATAAATTTAAACAACATGTCTAACAGTTAAAACTTCATTTCTGACACCACAGAACTGCCCTTTCTGAGAGATGGAACTCACACCTGCTGTTTTTTCCCTAACTTCGAAACATATGGCAAAGAAGCATTAAAAGTATAATTTTAAAAGATACATGCATCCCAGTGTTCATAGCAGTAATATTTATAATAGCCACGATATGGAACCAACCCAAGTGCCCATCAACAGAGGATAATTGGCTTAAGAAGATGTGGTATCTGTGTGTATGTGTGTGTGTGTATGTGTGTAATGGAATATAACTCAGATACAAAAAGAATGAAAAGTTACCATTTACATTATTTTTATATTTATATTACTTTTATATTTACATTATTTAGTGAATACATCAGATAAAAGAAAAATATAATATCGCTTATATGTGGAATCTAAAAATAATAAAAACAAGTCTATTTACAAAACAGAAACATAGTCACAGACATACAAAACAATCTCATGGTTATCCCAAGGGGCAATGGAGGGACAATCTCAGCTATAGCATTAACAGATACTAACTAAATATTATGCATAAATTAGAATAGTAGCAAGGATTTATTTTATACTATTGGGAGTTACTGGAGAAGGAAATGGCAACTCACTCTAGTATTCTTGCTTGGAAATCCTGTGGGCAGAGGAGCCTGGTGGGCTACAGTCCATGAGGTCACAAAGAGTCAGATACGACTGGGCAACTTTCACCTTCACCTACATTGGGAGTTATATTCAATATATCATAATAACTTTTAATGGAATATAATCAGGAAAGCGAATAACTGAATCAGTGTGCTGTACATCTGAAATAAACACAATATTGTAGATCAGCTATACTTCATTTTTGTTAAAGTGTATAATTGTGAGAAACTGCACATCTCTGTTTACAAAACCACAGAAACCTTTCACCATTATCCAAATACTTGTGAGAGTTCCATGCCAGTTATCTTTGGTTATATATCTGGTAAAATGCATACATTAATTCAATGCCATTGAATACCTATTATATGCCAGGTAGAATTTAAATGCTAGGAACTCAGAAAATAAAATAAAATCATAGACTTCATGGAACTGAACTTGTATTGAGAGAAGAAACAATAAAGGAATAATCGTGTAAGAATGCTAAGTAAAATATAGAAGCTAGGGAGAAAAAATAATGCAAGGGGATGGAAAGTGTTGGCAAGGTTTTATTTTGATAGATAACATGTAATGGTCAGAAAAGTTCTCTCAGAGATGGTGACATCAGAGCTAAAGTATATAAGATGAAGAGCAAGCCATGTGGCTTTCTGGGGAAGAATGTTTCCACAAGGGAAACAACCAGATCTAGGCCTCAAAAGGTTAGTGGTACTCAAAAGTGTGAACATGCGGCTGGTGCCTGAAATAAGCTGTTTATCACCAATGTACAAGATAAGACAGAACTTGAGAGTGAGCTTTTTTAGCAATTTGATATGGTAATTGTGTGCGCTGAATCTAGTGTTTCGTATATGGTACATGTGTTTGCTTTTTTATTTCAGTGTTAGTCATTTATTTTATTGTATTTCATAGAAGTTTAGGTTTCCATTAGATGGGGGTATAGGGGCTGGTCCTACCTCTGTACTGTGTTAAGTAGTACTGTGTTAGAGGCAAGAGAAAGGACCTTGATTTAAGGAGGGAGGACCTTGTATCACTGAACTTCTATAGCACAATGAAGAGGTTCTCCTGAGTGAAAAAGAACCAAGCTAGGCAGTTAAGAGTGAGAGCGGGGATAGAAAAGATGTGAGGAGAGAGGTATGAAATAGTCCTCCCAGGGAGGTGAGTAAATTGAGAAAGAGAATAGCTGGCTAGCTGTGCTGAGGACCCACCTCAGGTTTGTGCTCAGAAATTGAATGTGAAACCAGGCATCATGGTTATGCAGTTTTGTTTTGTGTTTTAATTTTATTCTTGAGCAAATTTCAGCTACTTCATTAGAAGTGCAGAATAGGGAGAGAATGGAATTTAACTGTGAGTTAGGATTTCTCCAGGAAAATATTAAGAGCAACAAATAGTTGAGAATTTATGGAGGGATGTGATTATAATGATGCGATTGGAATCCAAGCTAGGCAAGGAGGGGCTAGAGGTCACAAGAGTATGATGATGGTTTGGACTGGAAGTCCTAGTAAGGTCAAAAAAATCCTGTAAGCAAGGTGTATTGGAGAGCATGACCTGAAAGCTGAGAATCGTTAGTCAGTGAGAGGGATGTCAAAACTGGTGTTTCAGAAATGTTGCCACTATTGGTAATAATTGAAGTGGAAAAGAGGTAACAGTGATTATGGTAATATGCCAAGATACTAATGGAGAAACTTATTTTTTAAGTCTCATGTAGAACAACATAGCATTACACTACCATGGTTTACATGAAGTTGTCACTGTGAAAAAGAATATGTAATTGTTCCAAAGACATTCAGTGTTTCAGATTAAATCATTAAAAAGGTTTTCAGCAAATGCTTCTTTTAATTTGGTATATAGTTCCCTTCCATTTCTGTCTTGTGAGAGGTTAACTTAATTCTTCGGTATAAGTCGATATACTGAAAGAACGGGAGAGAGGGTGAGGAGTTGAGTTATAATCTTTGTGTCTGCTATCATATAGTTTAGTACCAACCTCTTGCTTTTTCCTTTAGCTTCGCTGTGTCTGGGAGCTGGAGAGGAGGCATTTCTATTGGAGGGATCTGCATGATAGCAGAGAAAGCGGGAGGGGGGTTAATACATTTTAGGAGCAATCAACTTTGGAAAAATAATATTGAACGTTTTGAATCATCATTAACATGGATAGGTTTTGAAAAGCATGTAAGAATAAGTATTTTATTAGGTCAGAGACTATAAATATCTTGGAGAGTTATAATAATATAAAATTATATTTAAAAGCAATGTACCAAATTGTATTTTGCTGTGGCTTAATATATGATAATACCAATGTCTTCATGTGTGTGAAATGTGCATTTATATGTAAAATATCAGGATACTTAGATGATGAGGTATTGCATGAATAGAAGAGCATTTTTGCTTTATTAGACCTTATTTTTTATTGAAATGTTAAGATTTACTGGTATTTTCTTGAGTCCACTGCTCTAAAAAAAAAAAAACACTTCAACAGTTTTCTCTGTGTTACCATCTCTATAAGAAATATACTTTTATTTGGAAGACATAAATCTGTGAAAGCAATATATTAATATATATGTGGTGGTATTTATATTCATAACTTACAATGGAGTGTTATATTCATAACTTTCAATGTACTCCCCGTGTTTGCCTTGCCTGGATGAGAGTTGTGGAGGATTTGTTCACCCTAGATGATATTTACTCCTTTTACTTCATTACACATAATCCACCTGTGCAAGATCTTAAGGCCCATGGTAGACTTTATACTCTACTAGACAGCTTATCAGCTTCTCTGCAGGCTCTCAATTTGAATTTTAAAGTAAAAATGAATGAATTTACGTTGCTTGTTGAACCTGTGTTCTGAGCTATGTCAGCTCTCTGGTTTTGGAATGATAACTAAAGAATCGAAAACAAGTTCATGATTCTCATTTACAATGATTCTATTATATCTATATGGTTTTATATCTATATATGCACACACATACACATTTATATATATATACACACACTTATATGTTTATATACACACATTAATGCATAACTATATGCACACATATATGGTAGTATTTCTTTGGGGTATTTAAGGAGAAGAGCTAGTTATTTGTTACCAGAAAGAATTTGATTCTTGGAAGAAGAAATTGACCTCAATTTGGATGTACAGTATATTGTACCTTCTACTTAAAAAATGAGCAGTCTTGTAAAAGTAAAGGTAAAGCTGGAAAACACTGAAATGTTTTTCTTCTGGCTTCTGTACAAATTAAGGTACAAACAAATCCCAGTACATATAAAAAGGCCAAAGTATCAAAAACCCAAGGCCAAGGTTAGTGATAACAATTTTACAATCAAAGCAAATATAAAATGTTTTTGCAGCCAAGTTTGAATTAATTCTGTTGTTTTAGTACATAAGGAAGCTTTTTTAAAAAGGTAGTAGTAGTAGTAGTAGTAGTGAAGTTGCTCAGTTGTATCTGACTCTGCAACCCCATGGACTGTAGCCTACCAGGCTCCTCAGTCTGTGGAATTTTCCAGGCAAGAGTACTGGAGTGGGTGGCCATTTCCTTCTTCAGGGGATCTTTCCAACCCAGGGATCGAACCCAGGTCTCCTGCACTGCAGGCAGATGCTTTACTGTCTGAGCCACCAGGGAAGCCTTTTTTTAAAATTTTTTTTATTTTTTATTTTTTTCCATCTCAGGTGTACATGAGTTCATAGTCAAAGGCTGTTCCTTAGGTTTGTACTCATATCAGTATCTTTCTCATATTGCTTTTAGCTATTCCAAGACTCCATGGGATTTTAGTAGAGTTTTTATGTTTGTCTTAGGCACGCTTTTATTTTTCTGAAATATATGTTAAGCACTAAAAGTATTTTAGAATCATCTCACATTTATTTTCTTTTCAGAGAACTTATTATTTAATATACTCTTTGTAACTTTTCTGGTAGTAGTTGAATATATAAATAAGAATCTGTCCAATGTTTTTTCAATATATCTTTTTATCAACATATATAGAAGAATATTATTTTATCTTTGGAGATATGGCAATATTAGTCAATAGAAGTTTAAGTTTCTTTCTCAAGGTTGCTCCCTTGAATCATAAACAAATTTGTATTACTGTAACAGAGTAAAATGTTAATTATATATTTTCAAAGTTCCTTTATGGTACAATAAACTGACATGCTATTTAATAAAATATTGCATGAAATAAAATAATATAGCTCTGCCTTTGTAGTTTAATTTCATCAAGAATCAAGCATTCAAGTGATTAAATTTTCTCACCAATCAAGAAGTCAAGTTGTGTTTGATAGGTGATCAAAATGCATTGAGTGTGAAAATACAAGTTAACAGGCTTACCAGAAAAAAAAGACAGACACCAAAACAGGCTTCAAACCATGGGAACAATTCTCTTTTATGATCCTTGCTTCTGAATGCAGTCTTCTGCTACGTGGTAAAAACAAAATGCTGTGTCTTTTTTGTATAACTAATCTTCATATTTAAGGAGTATAGATTGTTTCTGCAAATACAAAATTATTTTGCTTAAAATGAAAACTGAGCTTTTGGGTGAATTTGAAAATGTTTACCTGTAAAATGAACATCCTAAGTTCTAGTCATAGTACTTCTTGAGGGTATATTCAGTAGCTCAAATAATCAATTTAGTTCTTTTGGGAAAAAAAAATCATTTTTCCCCACTAATCACTGAAAAATTACCTGTATAAGACGCAATAGTCAGTGTATTCAAATCATGCTTATTGTAAGCGTCATGAAACCAAAAGACACCATAGCCATAATTCAGGCTGGGGATGGGACTGGTAAATTAGAGATTTCCTAGGCAAGCTCTTGACATTTATACTTTGAGTTATTTATTTCAAAGTTAGTATTTAAAGTTAAAGGTAAATATGCTTATATATATTTTTTAATTTGCCAATTTCAGAGGCCTCTTGTACAAATTATATGTCATCCCTCTAGCATTATAAAATGTCTCCTCATGTTGTTTGTCTGATTCTAAATGATGTCTTATACTTAGGGTTCTTCTTCAAAGTGGTGTGAACAAATTTTAGCTGTTAGAAATGTTACTCATATACTTCCAGATTACCAGGTATGCAGTGAATTCTACATACTGCCAGTGTTGAAGAGCCAGGAAGCAACGTATGCATCTGGATGGAAGAAAAGGGTACGATAGCATTTTGAATATGAAATGAGAGAATGTTTTCCTCCACTGCAGAAAAGGAGATGGTAGGATGATGGTGTCTGAGTAGTCAGATTGTTCACAGCATTTGTTGGAGTTTTGCTTTCTCTTCTCTCAATCTTAATTTTAATTACTCAATTATTTATTGGTGCTTAAAAGAAAAGGTAGCTAGGGAAATAAAAGCAAAATCACTGTGTCCTAAAGTGTAGAATTAAAACCAAGGGATTGGTATCTGACATCAGTAGAATTTGGAGAACTAATCAGTTACTAATTTCTGTAGTTGACCCGGAGCTCCTGGATGTTGATTCTGAACTCTAGAAACTGTCAATGAGGAATGACTTGGATTTGTATGTTTATATATTAAGAGCAATGCTAAAACAAGAGAGAGCAGAAATGGACAGGAGAAGAGAGAAATTTATTGACTGCATTGTTTGTGTTCAAAAGGAATCCTAATCATTCAGAAAGACTCCCCCAAAGCATTAGTGTAAAAACCCATTTTCCTAACTACGATGCTCTCAATAGAGACCTTTGAGAGCAAAAAGAAGACAGGAGCTCTTTAAACTATAGTTTCGTGAAATTCCAGTTTTCGCATGTTAGTGATATGTCTTTTTTGTGACATTTTATTGATAAAATATCTGTGATAACTGTAAAGGTATTTGAGCTGTCATCACTTCACATGGGGACCAGGGTAGCTGCTTCCAAGATGACCTGTCTTTACCCAGGCTTTCCTATTCAATCTATTCTATACACCAACAGATTTTTTTTCTTACACATTTTTTTTTTTTAATTATCATACTTGGTTTCCATGCTCTCAACTTGCAAAGGCTTAGCACTCTTTGCAGGAAGTCCAAGTTCTTCACCCAGTATTTAAGAGTTTCAATAATGTGTCCGTTCTCCATGTAATTTTACCTCCCAGGGGTCCCTGACCAGAGCCTAAATTCCCACTGCATACATTCTTTTTCTTCTGCCCTGCTCTCTGACCACAAGGTTGGTTCATGTGGTTTTCTCCAGGCTGTTCCAGCTCACGTGACTCTCCCTTTCTCGTAACTTTCACTGGTAAATATCCCTGCATGTGTCCCATTTGATCGAAGTCTCCTGGGGAGACAAAAACCCTGTCATTTCTTTTGTATTTCCCACATCACTGCTGTGATGAGGAAGACTGTCTCCAGAGAAAGCACTCAGGTGATTATAGAATATGTCCATTAAATCTCCCTGGTGCAAGACCCTTACTTTATCTCCCATTAAGCTTCCACGCTGAAAACTAAACAGAGCATCTGAAAAGCTCAGGATTGCAGGTGCTGCAAGGACAGAGTGTCTAATTTCCTGAACTCCTGAATAATGGGTGGGGAAATTATTGTTTCAGTATAAAAATGAAATTGATTAGCAAATAAAATGATAATAAAGAAAAATGAGGATGATTTCTCTTAATTGAAAGAGAGAAAAAAATAAAACTAGTACTTTCAAATAAAAAAGTCAAAATGGCAAAAGCATCAAGAAGAATTTAAGGAGTTTTAGATAAGTCAGTTGGGCAATTGTCTCTAAGATATAGAGAAAACATCTAATCATTTTGAATATGAAGTGAAATTATGGAAACATTCAAGAAAATGTTTCATGTGGTTTCTTCATCCTTTCTGATCCCTGCTTAGGCATCTGTCTGCAGTGCAGGAGATCCAAGTTCAGTCTTTCAGTCAGGAAGATCCTTTGGAGAAGGAAATGGCAACCCACTCCAGTATTCTTGCCTGGAGAACTCCACGGACAGAGGATCTTGGCAGGTTACAGTCCATGGGATCACAAAGAGTCAGATATGCCTGAGTGACTAACACATACACACATGGTTTGCATACCTATTTTATATTCGTCTAAATTTGGGCAGAAAACAATCTCTAGTGGGCAGGTTAAAATTGTTCTAGTCAGTCTCTGATATTTACGAGGACAGTACATATTAAACATCTCTTTTGTATTTCCTAACATCTAAAAATCAAAATTAGGTGATTTCCATTTTTAATTTGAGGACTGAGTATATATTAGCTGTTTCAAAGAAAAGTAATTTGGCCCAGATCCAGAAAGACATCGGCCCTTGATAATAATAAGCCTTTGTTTTTATAAAGCTATATATGTTGAAAATGAAATACTTGTTGCTTAATGAATTTGTAGCAGGTGTTTCTGTTTAAACTGGGCAAGAAAAAGCTGAAGGGGGAGATACCAATTCTGTGAGATGATCCTCCTTTGTTTTTCTTGATTAATACTTGATATTTTTAGAAATAATTCACAAGAGATATATAATCTTTGCATTCACTGCTTGGAAAGTTTCATATGACCTACTAAATATTGCATTGCTATATTATTTTTGCTTCTGGGGACATTTAGTATAATTGCTTTGGCTGTTCTTCAGCCTCCCTTTGCTTCAAAAAGAATATCTTGGTTGCTGTTTGGGTTCAGCAAATAGGTATTTGTTACTCTTAAGAGAGATTAAGATTTCTATGTTAAATGGCATTTGGCTACCAACCCTGGACATAACAACTCTAAATTTCCCACCAAGTTGACTATAAGGACCCAGAGAAAGGTGACAGTTCACAATATAGAAAACAGCCTGAAGGCCAACTTGCTGCTGGAATTTGGGAGAAATCCTGGATTTTTTTCCCCTGTATTTAGTTTCAGACAACTTCAGAAATACAGCAGCTGAAGTAATATTATAGTGAATACCTGTTTACTAACCACTTCCATTCTATTACTACCATGTTACTCTACTTGCTTTGTCATACACCTATCCATAGCTCTGTCGTTGGAACTATATTTTTAAATGTAGCTGATGGGTTACATGTGCTATTCTTCTGAATAAAGCTAAGTAAGCTTCCTTGAAGCAGGAAGTAAAAACTATATTGAATCTGACTTAATAAAAGTTTTTCTCAATGTGAAAAGCTGGTCAACTAGTCCTATATTATAGAAATTTTGCTTTTCAAAGTAATCCCCATCTTCAAGTACCCCACTTATTGGTTTAAAAATCCATGCAAGAAAGTAACTGAGAGTATAAAAGGGAAATAGAGTAGAGAGAATATGTGATTATATTTTGCACCTTGCAGATTACAGTGCCTGCAAGTTGGATACTCAAAGTGAAAGAGGAAAATCCTAGGTAACAGTTTATGCTGGAGCTTCTCACTTTTAGGTTATTCTAGTTATTCTGAGTGTTAGACTTCTGGGAATGGGAGAAGAATAAGATCCACTTCAGGGATGTGGAGCTTCACCAGAGACAGTCTGCTAGATTCAAGAGCTTGAAAAGAAAACATGTACATCAGTTAGCCATGGGATCAGCTGTCACAATGCAGCAAAGAGTGAAGGATGCATTGTTTTTGTTAGTTATCATCCCAAGTTCAATCTATCTCCAGGCTTGTCCAAAAGAATTAGGTATTTAGAAGAATACCTGAAGAAAATACAACCGCATTTAGAATGTTTTGAGGGAAAGTAGTGAGTCAAGAATTTTATAGCAGTCCAACTAACATTCATATGAGGACACAAAAAGACGTTTTTTATTAAACAGAAGTTTAGAAAATACACCCTCATGCAACTTGCATGAATAAAGAGCTTGAAGGAGCCATGACAATTAGTTTGACATTTCAGTTTTTGGGCATTCCAAAAAAAAGTTAGTTTTCCTTTTCACATTTGGATCCCAGATCTGAGGAACTGGGGTGCATGTTTGATAGGTGAAGCCAAGGAAGAACTTGAAGTGCTATCTGTCATGCCTTTCTCCGGTGTTCTGTTATTTCCTCATTTCCTGATGCCGGATGAGTCTGCCAAGGCTGCCATAACAAAATACCAGAGACTTCGTGTTTCAGACAACGTAAACTTACCTTCTTACAGTTCTGTAGGCTAGAAGTTCGAAGATTGAGGTGTCAGTAAGTGATTCTCCCCGAGGCCTCTCTCGTTGGCTCACAGATGGCAGCCTTCTAGCTGCGTCCTTCCATGGTCTTTCCTTTCTGCACTTGCATCCCTGATGTCTCTCTGTGTGTCCAAATTTCCTTTTCTTATTAAACCCAGGGCTTACTGTTAAGGACTTGTTCTTAACATGGTCGCCTCTTTAAAGGCCATTTCTCCAAACACCATCACATTCTGAAATACTGAGGTTTAAATACAAGTTTGAGGGGAAAGAGGAGAAATTCAGCCCGTAACTCCATGTTTATTCAGGTATCTGATTACTTCTCAAAATTCTACCAGATGATATTCTTTCTTGAGCACTCAATAACAGTGGCCAACTTCTTTATGTGAGCATACCACTCAGGGGCAGACACAGAAGACATCGATAGACTTGATTTCACTATTACAATACATAGGCACTTGAAAATCAGCAGAACAGAAAGACTCAGGAATCACAACAATATCCTAGATGCAAAGTTCACTAAGAAGGCCTTGCTTCTGAAAGAAAGTGGCTGGTGCAGAGCCTTGTATGATTCCACTAGTGCCCACTTTGAAAGTGTATTAGGATTGTAGCAGCCAGATGGGCATCACATCATTCAGAGTCACTTCCTAGGCAGAATCTCAACAGCACTGAAAACCAGTTCTGAGAAACCCTGGCTTCACATGACTGTGTAATACAAAGAGTCAACAGGGCCTTTTTTTGTGTGGAGCAGCGAGTAGCTAAGACTTGGCAATAGCTTCCACCTAGGGAAGCCTAAGCCATAGTGTAAGGTAGACCCTAGCATGTGCCTTCACCAAAGCAAGAACTCCAACTCTTCATCAAGAGCCTCCCAACTTGTTAAGAAACAGAGTTCAACAGTAGTCTCCACAAACAGTGAGGGTGAGAAGAGGAGATTGCATGGGATTTGGGAATACACATCAATCATGGTTAGACCTTGCTCCTCATCTTGAAGACTAAATAAAGAAGAAAATAAAAAAATCTGGTGATGTTCAGGGTTCCCCAGAAAAACAGAACAATTTGAGTTAGTGAAGGGGAGTGGATAGAAAGAAAAGAGATTTTTTTTTAAAAGGAGTTGTCTCATGGAGCTATTGAAGGCTTATAAGTGCAAAATTCATAGAACAGACTTACAGGCTAGAAGATGTGGCAGGAGACAATGTTGCCATGTTGAGTCCAGAGGCTGTCTGGGGGCAGAATTCTTTGGAAGTTATTTGTCTTCTCTTAGGGTCTTCAGCTGATTGGATGGCACCCACCTATATAATGAAGGTTAATCTGCTTTACCCAAAGTCTACTGATTAAATGTTAATTGCACCTAAACATCTTCCTTTACAGCAACATCAAGAGTGGTGTTTGCTATACAACATGGCACCAGGGTAGCATAGCTAGGTTGATACTTAACATTAACCAGCACAGGTGACTAGGAAATGTTCGCAAATTTGATGAATGAAGAATACCACACTTATACTGGAGGAAGAGAGCATAGTATTGATAATATTATAAAAAACAAAAAACAAAACTTCAGAACATATATGTTGTATTGTTAGTACAACTTTTAAAAAACAAGACCTCTGAGATGAGAGCAGCTGAACTCAAGAATATTTTTCATGCTATGCATGCATGTTGACATCAGTCGATGTCATGTCCAACTCTATGACCCCATGTACTGCGGCATGCCAGGCTTCTGTGCCCTTCACTATCTCCTTTAGTTTGCTCAAACTCATATCCATTGAGTCAGTGATGCCATTCAACCATATCATCCTTTGTCACCCCCTTTTCCTCCTACCTTAAGTCTTTCCAAGCATCAGGGTCTTTTCCATTGAGTCAGCTCTTCACATCAGGTGGCTATAGTATTTTCAGTTTCAGCATCAGTCCTTCCAGTGAATATTCAGGATTGATCTCCTTTAAGATTGACTGGTTTGATCTCCACGTGGTCCAAGGGACTCTCATGAGTCTTCTCAAGCCCCACAGTTTGAAAGCTTCCATTCTTTAGTGCTCAACATTCTTTATGGCTTCCTTATCCTTCCAATTCTCACATCTGTGCATGACTACTAGAAAAACCATAGCTTTGACTATACGGACCTTAGTTAGCAAAATGATGTCTCTACTTTTTAATATGCTGTTTGGTTTGTCATAGCTTTTCTTCTAAGGAGTAAGCGCTTTTAATTTCATGGCTACAATCAGTGTCCACAGTAATTGTGGAGACCAAGAAAATAAAATCTGCCACTGTTTCCACTTTTACCCCTTCTACTAGTTATAAAGTGATGGAACCACATGCCATGATCTTACCATTTTGGATACTGAATTTTAAGTCAGCTTTTTAACTGTCTCTTTCAACCTCATCAAGGGGCTCTTCAGTTCCTCTTCACTTAGAGAAGCTATAAATATGTATGTATGTTTGTTCTGGCACCATAGAGATGCATTTGGCTGCAGGAGTGGAAATATCTGCATCACCACAAATACAGTTTACTCTGTGCTAATCAGTAGTAAATAGTTTTATTAATGAGTATTGTGAAAATATTGTAATTGGAACCATTCACAGTTTTAAAAAAAAAAATAGAACTCATGGTTTGCTAAAATTTTTTGCCAAATTGGTTGCAGGGGGCAGTGTTTGAATCTTAAAATATTTCAAATTTTATACAATTCTAATGATTTATACTTAGAAAAGCTAGAATATTTTGCATTGGGACCATTCTAGAAAATAGAGAACATAGAGCTTGCTATAAGTATTTGAGATCCATAGCAGCCAATGTATTATTTTTTACTTTGAAGATTTTCCTTTAGTCATTATTCTGTACAGATAGTGATAAAAGTATTACTGTTTTATGCTTGCTTGTGGCATTGCCCTTTAACAGCATACTCATTAAGATATCCAATTTGAGTTTTTACATTGTGATATGCATTTCCTCAAAGTATAAACTCTTATCTTTTTTATCCTCCAAAAGAAGTTTACAAATGTTATCTCAGTTAAAATTTTTTCATCAGTTGTGTATATATATATATATATATATATATATATATANGAGGCCTGGCGTGCTGCGATTCATGGGGTCGCAGAGTCGGACATGACTGAGCGACTGAACTGAACTGACTATAAGCCTTTAATTAAATAAACCTTACTTTTAAGAGGTGATAAATGCTCAAATCCCAGCATTTCCTAAATATTTTATTCCATTATACTATTAGATGTACTCTTGCGGCTATTTGTGTCTAGATTATCTGTACATCTGGTGGAAATATCACATAATGGTGTGCTGCTGTACAGCTCTTCCCAACTCTACACTCAAGGACATATCATTGGTAGCCTCCAGTCAGCCACGGTAGGAGTAGTCATATCATGAAAATCACAATGCTATAAACCAGGACTTGACTTGTTGTCTTGTGTCTTCCAAAGTACTGTTTTATTTCCCCAGCTAGAGAAGTTCAGTAAATGATTTGGCCATAGGATTTTTGTGTATTATTGAAGTATAGTTGATGTACAATGTTGTATTAATTTCTGGTGTACAGCAAAGTGATTATATATATATATATGTATATATATATTCTCTTTCATAGTCTTTTTCATTTAGGGTATTATAAGATACTGAATATAGTTCCCTGTGCTATACAGTAAGACCTTATTGTTTATCTATTTTATATGTAGTAGTTTGTATCTGTTAATCCCAAACTTCTAATTTATCCCTCCTCTCGCAGCTTTCCCCTTCGGTAACCTTAAGTTTGTTTTCTGTGTCTGTGAGACTGCTATGTAATAAGTTCATCTGTATCATATTTTAGATTCTGCATATAAGTGAGGTCATGTGCTATTTGTCTTTCTCTGTCTGACTTACTCACTTAGTGTGATACTCTCTGGATCTATCCGTGTTGCTGCAAATGGCATTTCATCCTGTTTATGGCTGAGCAGTATTTCCTCTATATATGTCCACATCTCCCTTATCCACTCCTCTGTCGATGAACATTTAGGCTGTGTCCTTGTCTTGGCTGTTGTAGATAGTGCTGCTATGAACATTAGAGTGCAGGGACCTTTTCAGATTCCAGTTTTCTCCATCTGTGTGCCCAGGAGTAGGATGACTGGGTCGTATGGTAACTATATTTTTAGTTCTTTAAGGCATCTTCATACTATTCTCCATAGTGGCTGTCCCAATAGACATTCTCACCAACAGTGCAGGAGAGTTGGCCATAGGATTTTGCTGCAGGAGTTTTCTGAGTTCAAAATTTATTCTCCTAAGCCTTGTGTCCTGTATATCCCTTCTAGTAGACTTTTCACTGCTGCTGTACCTATACACTCGTAAAAACTACTAGTGGTACTAACCAGTGTTTGGTNACATTCTCACCAACAGTGCAGGAGAGTTGGCCATAGGATTTTGCTGCAGGAGTTTTCTGAGTTCAAAATTTATTCTCCTAAGCCTTGTGTCCTGTATATCCCTTCTAGTAGACTTTTCACTGCTGCTGTACCTATACACTCGTAAAAACTACTAGTGGTACTAACCAGTGTTTGGTTTGAATATTCATTGTGCTCCTTGAGAAAGGTACCACTTAGGTACATTTAAGTCTGTATTTTTTTTTTTTCTGCAGAGAGCCTGTTGCTGTACATTTACCAACACATACTTTCCAGAACTGCCAGGTTCCATTTAAGCAAATCTACCCCCAGGAATGGCCACACTCAGCTACAGCAATCTTATCACTTAACTTTCACATCTTCGTGGCTTATGTTCCATACCATCTCCTAACCTCAGGAAACACTGAAAAGTACTTTCTAGAAATAACTATTTTTTTATGTTTATTAAAAACTCCGGATTACTAGAATTTATGAATTGTCAGAGCTCTCAGTGTTTTTCTTCAACTGTTCTTCAGGACTCACTACTACCAGCTTTATTTTCTAGCATCAGCCAGAACGCTCCCGTTTTATTTCGATATGTAAGCAACATGAAGATGACGCCGTTAGAAATAAGAAAGGGAGACAGTTACACAGACTTGCAAAGAAGCACCAGCCCAAGCGCCAGGCTTAATGGGCTTTGAAAGAAGCAGGTGCTGGAATCCCTGAACCTGTCCTCTCTCTATGCCTCTCTCTTTGTCACTTGTTTTCCACGGAGAAACCAGTCTCTCAGTGGCAAACTCAGGGTTATTTTTTAAATAAAATACTACCTGGCTAATGTTAGATGAAGCAATTGAGTACAGTGGTAGCTGAGAAACAGAGACTACAAGTCTGATAGAATTATATGGGGCCCGTTCATTTCTGTTTCAGATTTTCTTAGCATTATTGGTGAGCACACTCACCAAAGAAGCACAAAGTCTGTGTGTGTGTGTGTGTGTGTGTGTGTGTGCATCCAACTAACTCACGAGCTTTTTCTGATGTTCAAATTTTGCGGGAGAGGGAGGATGAAACACATGCACGCTCTGTAGGTGAGCGTCTCTACTGGAACAGTTTACCTCCACCCTGAAGCTTTTTAAACTGGGGAATCCAAAATCTGACCTCCTGACCACATGTTTCAGTCTTTCTGTTCGTTATTGGTACCACATGCAGCCAGAATTACCTTCGGCTTTACACTGACCCTGCAAGTCCTGGCTTTCTCACAAGTTTATCTACTATGGCATGAAGATTGTTTCTTCAAACTATCACTCACAGCAAATGCTTTCCTCCTGTGTACCATCATCAGCATATTTACCTGCTTGGTAACTTCTGATGGAGAGAAACCAACAAGTTTCTGCCTCACTCCTGACTCAAGGAGGCCCATAGATAGATCATAATGGAAATTGTTTGGTGTGTTGCAGTTAGATACAAATCACACTTTAACTTTCCAAGAAGCTTTGTTCCCAAAAAAAAAAAAAAAAAAAAAGCAAAACTCTTTAAGTAGTTACAAAACTTCCGTGCCAAAGTTATATCAAAGAAAAATGGTAACAGGAATACATTTAACTGGAAAAACCTAGAAGTAAAAAGCTGAAGACAATTTATCACAAAATTATTGCCAATTGCTGGGAATCTTTTTACTCTCTCTTAATAAAAAAAGCACTACAGTGAATTCCCTCGTGGTCCAGTGGTTAGGATTCCATGCTTTGACTGCTGGGGGTGTGTGGGATCAATCCCTGGTCAGGTAGTAAGATCCTGTAAGTTGCACAGTGCAGCCCAAAACAATCCACTACAGCACTTTTTCCTGTATATATATATATATATATATATTTTTTTTTTTCCCTCTGCAATTGGAGTAACAAGTATTTTGCAGGCAGGAGTTGCTTGAAAACACTAGTCTACTGGCTGACTTAAAAAGCTGTAGGATTATGCAAACTGACCCATTTAGCTGCTACTCTCACCTAAAAGTCATATTAACACTAAAATGCAAGATTAGACTTCATGTAGGCTTGGTAATGACAATCTCATTTAGTGCTTAAATTCAAAATGTCAAAATTCCAATCACATAGCAGAATGCTGAAAACATAGAGGGTAAGGTGCCTAGAAGATTTGACCTTTCATGCTATTCCATCCTATTTTATTAAGAAAAGCTTCTAGCTAACCTACCTTGGAGTGGAACCGGAATAAAAAATTAAGCAATTATTATATACAGTTAAAATCACTGCAGATGGTGACTGCAGCCATGAAATCAAAAGACGCTTACTCCTTGGAAGAAAAGTTATGACCAACCTAGATAGCATATTCAAAAGCAGAGATATTACTTTCCCGACTAAGGTCCATCTAGTCAAGGCTATAGTTTTTCCAGTAGTCATGTATGGATGTGAGAGTTGGACTGTGAAGAAGGCTGAGCGCCAAAGAATTGATGGTTTTGAACTGTGGTGTTGGAGAAGACTNGAGACATTACTTTGCCGACTAAGGTCCGTCTAGTCAAGGCTATGGTTTTTCTTGTGGTCATGTATGGATGTGAGAGTTGGACTGTGAAGAAGGCTGAGCGCCAAAGAATTGATGGTTTTGAACTGTGGTGTTGGAGAAGACTCTTGAGAGTCCCTTGGACTGCAAGGAGATCCAACCAGTCCATTCTGAAGGAGATCGGCCCTGGGATTTCTTTGGAAGGAATGATGCTAAAGCTGAAGCTCCAGTACTTTGGCCACCTCATGCGAAGAGTTGACTCATTGGGAAAGACTCTGATGCTGGGAGGGATTGAGGGCAGGAGGAGAAGGGGACAACAGAGGATGAGATGGCTGGATGGCATCACGGACTCGATGGACGTGAGTCTGAGTGAACTCTGGGAGTTGGTGCTGGACAGGGAGGCCTGGCGAGCTGCAATTCATGGAGTCGCAAAGAGTCG
Source organism: Neotragus moschatus (assembly GCA_006410615.1). Lineage (NCBI taxonomy): Eukaryota > Metazoa > Chordata > Mammalia > Artiodactyla > Bovidae > Neotragus > Neotragus moschatus. The sequence continues at coordinate 193,759 of SJYA01001363.1, read as the reverse complement.
GACACAACTGAGCAACTGAACTGAACTGAACTAAACTGAATCATATATAATCCCTTCATAAGGATAATTCAAAGAAAAAAAAAGTCTAAAGTCATGCCATGTTTTGTTTTAAAATTTTGTCCAGGCAAATGAGAAATATCAAGATTCCTAATATTCTTAAGTTTAGTCATCATCTGTGTGTGTCATATACAAAAATATGTTTTGATTCTGATATCTATATTAGATCTCAGAATGATACAAATTTTAAAGTGAGAAAGTTCTTAGAGATTGATTGTCAAGGTCATGTTTTTAAAATCACATAGTTCTATTCATATTGACTAAAGGAAAGTTATTATATAGGGCAAGGGGTATCAAACGAGTTTGTAAATTACATGCTAATTTCTAAATGTTCGTTTCAAATATTTGATATTAAATAACTGGTTTTAGGGCTTCCCCAGTGGCTCAGTGGTCAAGAATCTACCTGAAGTGCAGGAGATGTGGAGATCCAGGTTCAGTCCTTGAATTGGGAAGATCACCTGGAGGAGGAAATGGCAACCCACTCCAGTAACCTTGCCCAGAAGATTCAATAGACAGAGAAGCCTGGTGGGCTACAGCGCATGGTGTTGCAAAAGAATGAGACACAACTGAGCAACTAAACAACAAAAAGCTGTTTTTAATCTGTTCCTACATAAGTAATCTGAGCTAAAATTTTCAGCATATTCCTCTCTTCCTTAAGATTGAATTTTTGACCTGTTAGATAGGTTTCTGTTTACTTCATTTTGTAACTGATATGATAATGTGAGTCAATCTCTGACAATTTCAGTAGCTTTTGAGTGTATCTCTCTGTAGAATTGCTCCCTTAACTGGAATGAAAGATGTTGACATCCAGCTGTTCAGATCTGGCTCATGAGAAAATCATGATTATTCTCTAGTTTATGTGTCATCAAGCTTTACAAAATGATATGAACAGTAGCTGCAATAGCTATTAGTATTTGCTAGTCATGCATTGGAGGAGGAAATGGCAACCCACTCCAGTGTTCTTGCCTGGAGAATCCCAGGAACAGGGGAGCCTGATGGGCTGCCGTCTATGGGGTCGCACAGAGTCGGACACAACTGAAGCAACTTAGCAGCAGCAGCAGCAGCAGTTCATCAATTAGACTTGCAGCAGCATAGGGAGAACTTAGGTTGTATGTGGTGGGAACAATTTTGTGTGAGATAGAATGAATATGAGAGTCATATAAAAAAGAAAGTCAAATGTGCTATGATCTTAACTCATGGCACTGTCCATGTAGTAATTGTGTCATCTGTTGTGATTCTGGAAAAATCTATGGTAAAGATTGATACTAGTGATTTTCTCCAGAATCAGGGAGGTAACTATAACTGATGACACTGGTTCTTGTTTTAATTGTACAACCTGTAACAATTTCTATTCTTGATCTTTTATCTTATATTTCTAGTATGTGCTTCATCTCATTGCTTCAGTTGTAGATGTAGAACATTTTGAGTATGTGTGTGCATGTTTGCTAAGTCGCTTCAGTTGTGTTTGACCCTTTGCGACTCTAAGGACTGTAGCCCACCAGGCTCCTCTGTCCATGGAATTCTCCAGTCAAGAATACTGAGATGGGTAGCCATTTCCTTCTCCAGGGGATCTTCCTCACCCAGGGATTGAAGACACTCTTCTGTCTCCTGCATTGGCAGGTGGGTTCTTTACCATTAGCACCACCAGAGAAGCCCATTTTGTAGCCCAATGGTTTATAGATACTTGTCTGAAAAAAGTATTTAGCCTTTGAGGACAACTGTGGGAATAATTATTTAAATATTTTGTATGCAGATTATTAACCAGTATCATATTTTTCTCCAGTGCAGGTATCAGAGCTAATTAAAAAAAAAAAAAGCGAATGAAAATTTACAAATTTTGAATCATATTATCATAGCATTTGTTGTTTGTAACTTAACATTATTAAATAAAAATAGTGAAAAAAATTCTAGAAGAGTTAGTCATGCTTTCCTGTAAACTGTGAGATGGTAGTTTAGAGATATCCCTTTTAAACCTTAGTCTTATTAAAAGACAAAAAGAAGGACCATTATAAAACTTCATTTGACCTGAAAGAGGGCATTTTATTCGGCAGGTGTCCTAATTTTACTTCTGGCTCGAGGGGCACTGGAAGGTTTTCAGCCCAAACAGCAGTGAGATTGGATATCTCTTCCGTGCTGAGCTGCTGAGATGCCTGGGAACAGAGAAGAGCTAATTTTACTGTTGAGCAGTAGTTAATAGTCTACCTGTGTGCAAATGCACACCTGTCATCTTCTCACAAGCCCATGCAGATTAGAGTGCGCTTAGTGGTGGGCTCTCACCTGACGTGGCTCCCCACAGATTTTTATTAGATCTTGTGTCCTCTATTCAGTCCCCACCTGATCACTCATGTTTTGCCACCAAGAAGCAGTTTTTCAAGCAACACACAGCTGAGATTTGGAAGATTGCCAAAGTCACAATTGCTGCTCTATCTTCCAGTGACTTTGAAAGAAAACCACTGCATGAATTGAATGCTCAAAACTCTGTCCCTGCACAATCTCTAGTATGTTATTTCAGTTATACTTTTTACTGCCTCTTAGGGAATTGATTTTTCTTTTCAGTATTATACCCTCCCCTCAATTGTCTTCCCTTAAAGAAAGAGAGAATGAAAAAAAAAAAAAAAAAACTTAGTGCACAAGGTGTTTGGAAAGAGGAGCAGAATGTAGGCACTTATATTCCCATGAGAATGTGAATTGGGTTGAAATTATAAACAGAAAACAATAATTGCTCTTTCATGCAACAGCAGATTACATAATTCTGGAGTGGAAGACTCACCCCAGAACCTTGTAGCTTTCAAACCAGCTTCCTTAAAATGTAACTCAATTATTCACTTGTTTGTGTTTCACATGGATTGTTTCCTTACTAGTCTGTTTCCAGAATCTTGAGTTTCTAAATTGGAGGTGAAATCTCCCCCATTTTCATGTATTTTGCATACCAATGCCATCCTTTTGTTTGTGGATATACAGTTTAGTCTTCAAACAGTCTCCAAGCATGTAATCGCCAAATGAATTTTCATAATTTTGACATAGTAACTTAAAATGACAGTAAACATGTTCAGTGTTCAAGAAGACTTACAGTAAATAACCGATTTAATTTGTTTTACCTAGCATTTCCTAAATTAGAAAACAAACAAATTTTAAAAACTTTTATCCCATGATGCCTGTTTTTTCCTCAGTATCTGGATTACTGTGTAGATAAGAGAATTGCCCAGATTCAAAAGACGGAAAAGAATAGCTAGAACTTGAAGAGTCAGGGATAGACAGAGAAGGTGAGCCAGGTTTTTAGGTCTGCGACTGGTAACTAGTGGTGAATGGTACACCGCACTGAGATGGGACACTGGCGTATGTCACGACATTCATGTATGTCCTGGCAATAAAGTGGGCCCATTGTTTCTGTTCTATTGTTCTTGTTTTGAAAGCATGTCAGTAGTGCATTAGAGATTTACTGTTGAGAGCACATCCTTGGAAATAATGTAATTTTTGCAGAAAATAAATATGGTATTCTAGCTCTGTGAGGAAATCGAATTTAAATGAGTGAGCTAGAAAACGAACAGCGAAAATAAATAGAGAAAATTGTATTTCACATTAAGTTGCCTTAATCTTTTGATCCAAGCAGTTATTTAATTTCTGCATTATTGTCATCAAAAAATATTCCATGATTTTGACAAAATATACCATATCATAACTCTTTCTTTATTCTCTTAAATCTTCTCACTCAACAATAGAAGCAGAGTTGTGCATTCTGAGCTGGCAAGATGATTGTCTGAATGTGACATTATCTGATGACACTCAGAAAGCCTTTAAACATAAAAGATACAGAGAAATGCTTCATTGCTTTACTTGGATGGAATTTTTTTTTTCCTTTAAGCCTAAGCAAGATTAATGTTCGCAACTGACATGATGACACATCTAGTCATGAAATGACAATAAAATGTGTACAAAATGGGAGTAGGGACATGCCTAATAAAATGCACTACCTTAATTTTTTCTAAATACTATTAGTTTGAGATTGTTCTGAAGGTAATGATGTTCAGCTTGTAAGTGGGTTGGATATGCCATTATGTTTTTACCTTTATCTGCATGCACTGGTTTTGTTGCCTGTGATAGATCACCTCACTTCTGCCTTGGCTCTTGTGTCTCAGAAAAGTGATGGCATTTCTTATTCCCTTCAGTTCAATTTAGCAAACATTTATTGAGTAATTTCTCTGTTTAAGGTACTGTGAAACTGCCTCTTATGTGAGTATCACAGAAAGGAAGAGAAGAATCTGAGAGCATCAACTTCACTTAGACAAATACTTAATTCCTGGTGATTAAAACTAATCAGTGATTAAATGAAAAAAGTAACTAGCAGTATTACGTTGAAGCAAAGGATTCTAGTTTGATTAGAAAAGCTTTTTAAATTTTTTATACAAGCCAATTTATTACTGAAAACATGTATGTATAATACTGGTGAATATTATATCTTGAATATTGGGATAAGAAGGATTACTCTGACAGATATGGAGAAATTATTTGTGGAGACATTGAGCAAGGTGTGGAATATACAGAATTACAAGAAATAAATGGATGTAGGAAAAGTCATAAGCCAACTTAAACAGGTAAAGGATAAATCAAGTTAAGGCAAATTGTATATTTTCAAAGCAAGAATGAAGACCTGTATTCAGTCAATATCTTTGGCTCTACAAAGCATAAGTCTATGCAGCTAGTGGGAGTATTTCCTGTTAGAATCAGTAGTTCACCTTTCCCTCACTTTTCAAAATGGACACTAGTTACATCTTTGATAGAAAGAACTCTTGTTGCAGTACTTTGTTGGAGTATTAAGTATTGAAGTATTGAGTATTGAAGTATTAAGTTTGTGCCATTTCTATGGCTTATTTAGATTTCATTTGTCATGCATTCCAAGAACATCTTTTTGGTACTTTATATTAGCTTGCAAATATACAAAAGTAATTGAGTCATCCAACTTTTCCACCAAAGAACTCTGGCATTAGAGACGGTTGGTGAACCACCACTACTGGAAAAGCCTGACTCCTTCATCTCCAATAGGACAATTCCCTTGAAAGTTTTGACTGTCTTTTAAAAATTCATGTGAATTTTCTATTTTTTTTCTAGCATTTTAGCATAATTTCTTCCCTAAATCTTTGGAATCCAGGGGATGTTGGCCATTGTTAACTTGTGGTTTCTCCTGTTTCTTATGTACACATGCACCTTCATTTGAGATACAGTATGATACAGATGTTGCTTTTAAGGACTTTACCATGAAGGTGTGAAACATTTGTTCCAGGTACTGTGAGAGTTCTAGGAAGGGAAATGATGGCCGGCCTGTGTCTGTTGAGAAGGGAACTTTTCAGCAGGGCCTTGAATGATAGGAGTGCTTGTGGTAACTTGAGAACCAGAGAAAAAGAAAAGGGGAAGACCTTCCAGTTTGAAAGAAGGTGCCAGCACTTGCATATGCTGTGTGCCTGGACAATGGAGTGAGTATCTAAAGATGAAGACGCACAGATAGTAAGTTTCTCTTTATCAGTTCAGTTCAGTTCAGTACTCAATTGTGTCCGACTCTTTGTGACCCCATGGACTGCAGCACGCCAGGCCTTCCTGTCCATTGCCAGCTCCTGGAGTTTACTCAAACTCATGTCCATTGAGTCAGTGTTGCCATCCAATCGTCTCATCCTGTCATCCCCTTCTCCTCTTGCCTTCAGTGTTGCCCAGCATCAGGGTATTTTCCGATGAGTCAGTTCTTCACATCAGGTGGCCAAAGTATTGGAGTTTCAGCTTCAGCATCAGTCCTTCCAATGAATGTTCAGGACTTATTTCCTTTCAGATGGACTGGTTGGATTTCCTAGCAGTCCAAGGGACTCTCAAGAGTCTTCTCCAACACCGCAGTTCAAAAGCATCAATCCTCTTTATCATTGAAAGTCATTAAAAAATTAAATCAATGTAAAAGCCCAACAGATACTTCTGTAAATATATATTTATTTCAAAATGTATAAATTTATAAACCAAGAATATTTTGATAAAAACAAATATTGAACTTTGTTGTTTTAAGATGAGATCTACTGTCTTACTGGCCTCAACATCTAGCTGATTTCTGCACTTTGTTTTGGTTTCATACTGTCAGGAAAATCTCAGTTTATATGGATAATTCATGTAACTGAAAAAAAAAAGTGTATTTTAGTAGTTTGCTTTGAATCTCAGGATAATCTCTTATAAAGCTGATCCAGAGGCTTAGAAGAATAATTGGAGGTTGTTATTTTAGTGCAAAGTCACTAAGAGCATTCAACTGCTACTCACAGTGCTTACTAGCAAAGAGTTCAGTTTGGGTGAAGCTAACCAAAATGCTGTGGAGTACTATTTAAAACAGTCTTAGTTACATCAAGGTTCTACTGAATCAGATATTCAGTACCAGTTTGCAAAGTCATTTTTGTCTTACTTTGTATGTTGAATCTGAACAGCAAGTTTTAGTTCCATCAAAGACATATTCCATGCAGGTAGCATTTTGACCCTGCATTAAGAAAGTGAGTTTGTTCAGCTGAATAAAATCCTAAGCCAAAAGCAAGCCCAAACATTGCATCTCTATCCTCGTTGAGATATTTATCTAAAAAGATCTCCTCAGCAGCAAAAATTTTAAACAGTAATTATTCCTCTCATTTCTAGTTGTTGATTAACAACATGCTTCATGAACAATAGTGAGCTTTGGTTTCTTTGGTAACAAGAAATTCTGAAAGTCCCTGCTGTGATTTATTTAAACTCCATTCATGAATATGAAATACAAGTTTTAGGCCATTATCTCACAGTGTCTGGAAAGATGCTGTCCTTACTGAATAGCGTGCTTTTGGCAGTACAGCACATCAGAGCTGCCATATGTAGTTCAACCTTCACTTTTGTTCAAGCTGCCAGTGTGCTTGCTCTCACCAATCCCAGAGCATTCTGCAAGGTGCTGCTCTATGTGGCCCTGGACAAATGAGTAGACCTCTCTATACCTCAGTTCCCTTATTGAAAATATTATGTTCCTAGTACTGTTTCCAGAGAAGGCAATGGCACCCCACTCCAGTACTCTTGCCTGGAAAGTCCCATGGATGGAGGAGCCTGGTAGGCTGCAGTCCATGAGGTCGCTAAGAGTCGGACACAACTGCCGTGACTTCACTTTCCCTTTTCACTTGCATGTATTGGAGAGGGAAATGGCAACCCACTCTAGTGTTCTTGCCTGGAGAATCCCAGGGACAGGGGAGCCTGGTGGGCTGCCGTCTATGGGGTCGCACAGAGTTGGACATGACTGAAGCGACCTAGCAGCAGTACTGTTTCATAATCCTAAGACTATTTTAAGCAAGGAAATGTCAGCCCACTCCAGTATTCTTGCCTGGAGAATTCTGTGGACAGAGTAACGTGGTGGGCTATCGTCCTTGGGGTCACAAAGAGTCATACACGACTGAGAGACCAATACACACACGGTACTGTTTTATCGTAATAGTTGTGAGAAAATAACTAATATCTGTTAAATAATTAGCCTTTTGCTTGGCAGACAATGGGTTATAAAGGGTTCAATTGTGTCCCTTCATAAGATAGGTTGAAGTCCTAATTCCTATTACCAGTGACTGGGACCTGATTTGGAAATAGTATCTTTGAATATTAATTAAAATGAGGTCATGCTGAATTAGAGTCTCAATCCAATCACCAGTATACTTGTAGGAGGAGAGCAAAAACAGGCAAGAAGGCCATGTGAAAGGAGAGCTGGAGATAGGCATTATGCTGCACAAACTGAGGTAAAATCACCAAGGATTTCTGGCAGCTGCCAGAAATTAAGAGAAAGGCACAAAGCAGTTTCATTTTCAGAGACTTTAGAAGAAACCAACTCTAACACTTTGATTTCCGATTTCTAGCCGTAACTACAAAAATGTACATTTCTGTTCTTTTAAGCTATCCATTTAGTGGTAATTTGTTACAGCAGTCCTAGAAACTAATACAGTAAGTAATCAATGTGTCATCACTCAGTCGTGTCTGATTCTTTGTGACTCCATGGACAGTAGCCTATGAGGCTCCTCCATGCATGGGATTTTCCAGGCAAGAATACTGGAGTGGGTTGCCATTTCCTTCTCTCGGGGATCTTCCCGACCCAGGGATCAAACCCGGGTCTCTTGCATTGCAGGCAGACGCTTTACCCTCTAAGGCACCAGGAAAGGGGCCACTGTTTTTAAAACTTAAGTACATGTTTAACGTCAGACATAAATTCTCTTGTTTTTTTTTGTAATATGGCATTATAGAATGTACACTAAAACTCAGAGCTTTGTTTTGTCCCATGGTCATGCTGTAATTTTATTTCTCCATGAAGTAGTTTTGCAGATTTCACTGCATTCTACACACTGAAGTCTCATATGCTTGTTATTGCCATAAGTAATGAAACCAGATGATAGGAAATAATCATACAATTTTCCATATTAGATGAACTTTTGCTTCTGAGTGATAATTTTGGAAATACTGCTTTTATACGTTTGTCCATATTATTTACAGGTTGAAAAATTGCATTGTCCAAATATGACCTGTCACTTATTTTTGATCCTTACAATTTTGACTTTTCTAAGATCAGTTTCTTCAGAAATTTTCTTAGTAGTATTTATTTCAAATAAGGTGAAATGTTTTAGTAATAAAATTTAAATAAACAATCCCCACAACTAAGGTCAAGAAGACAAAAATTTATTCTAAATTTATTTATTGGCTCCCACCTGTGTGCCAGAAAGTCATTCAAAATATGTGGGAACATGTTAGTAAACAAAACAATGGTCTCTGCCCTTTGCAGGGGAAGGGCAATGATATAGTAAATAAGTCAATTATATAGTAAGTTGGAAAGTAAAAATTAGGGAAAAAGTCATCGTCATGACATGAACATGAGCCAAAGATACACATTTCAGCTTGGTTTGAAATTTAACTGAATGTATTGAGCATATATTAAAGTAATATTCTTACCTTAGGGTTGAAAATAAGGAAAAATGCCCTTTATCACCAATCTCATTTAACAACATAGAGCAGTGTTCCCTTATTCATGGGAGTATATATATTCCAAAATGCCCAGTGGATACCTGACACCAAGGATGGTACAGAACTCTATATGCATTCTTGTTGCTCAGTCACTCAGTCACGTCTGGTCTCTTTTCAACTCCATGGACTGCAGCACACCAAGTTTCCCTGTCCATCACCCTCTCCCAGAGTTAGCTCAAACTCATGTCCATTGAGTTGGTGATGCCATCCAACCGTCTCGTCTTCTGTCATCTGCCAGGGTCCTGTCCCGGTGGATCCAGGGAACTCGAAGGGGCATAGGCGAGGAATACTTATTATTTAATTAGAAATATAAAGAGAAATTAGGAAGAAATAGTGTAGTAGGAAAATTTAATGGAGAAAAGAGGCTGAATAACTTGGTTTATGGGGAAAGCCAATAAAACTTCAGGACAAGAAGTTGGCACCATCTACTTTAGGCCACTGGCGCTCATTTGAATAGTGGAGGGTGCCCCGCCTTGGGCTCCCTCTCTCACGGGACTTAAAAGCTGGGGCAAGTAAGTAGACATGGTGAGCCTCCCCGTTCCAGATGGAAATTCAGCCAGAAAATAGAGTAAAGAGGACACAGGGGAAACTAGTCCAGTGACTGGCCCATCCTCTATTGTCCAGAAAGGCCTTTTATACCTCTTTTTGTACATAGAGATCAATGGACAATATAAAATTATGCAGCGTTAGCAGCCCTGACTCTTACTGAGACCAGGCTTTCTCTCTGCATACCTAGTTGGTATACACTAGGTGATTTAGGTGATTTACGTCATCTTCTGGCCAGAAGGCCAATTAACATTTTACGGCCCTTTTCTGATAAGGATTTGTCAACTAGAAGACTTATTTGTCTTAAAAGTGTTGTTCTTCCCAAAGTCTGGGGCCACTCTCAGAAAGCACTAAATAAAGTTATATTCTTAGATAGCAAGGACACAAGAGGAGTGCAGTGATATATAACAAAGAAAAGTAATTAACTCAAAAGTCTAGTGTTGCTAACATCAAAACTGCTATATTCCTATTCCTATATCCCAATTACATTGATTAATATCTTTCAGGTGCCTAAAAGATAAAGAATATGGAGGCCTGGCAGCAGTCATTGACTCAACAGTGAAACCCATTGCCAGTATAATTTTTAGCTTTTTAGAAAAGACTCTATCTTTAAGATGCTTTAAGCTTTGTGCCTCTTGCGGTTGGGGGGCTGTAAGCAATTCATAAATTGTAAAAAGTCTGGGGGAACCTGTCAGGCAAGTTAGAGAGCCATCAGAGGGGTTTGAGCTGAAACATTCCTTTCTTATGCAGGAGACTGAAGCCCTGAGTTAACTTTTTTCCAGAGAATGTCAGAGGAGTGGAAAGCACAGTACAATAAAATCAGGCCAATTCTGGTTTTGGGGGTTAGATGCTCAGGAAAACCCAAGGGGAACCCCTGAAGCCAGATCACACCTTTGCGTTTTGTCGGGCTTCCTTCCTCATGACCTTTGCCATGGGTGGGATTCCTCATACTGGCTCTCAGCAGTCATCCCTTTCACCTCTTGCCTTCAATCTTTCCCAGCATCAGGGTCATTTCCATTGAGTTGGCTCTTCACATCAGGTGGCCAGAGTGTTGGAGCTTCAGCATCAGTACTTCCAATGAATATTCAGAACTGATTTCCTTTGGGATTGACTGGTGATCTCCTTTCAATCCAAGAGACTCTGAAGAATCTTCTCCAACACCACAGTTCAAAAGCATCATCTTCAGCACTCAGCCTTCTTTATGGTACAACTCTCACATCCATACATGACTACGGGAAAAACCATTACTTTGACTATATGGACCTTTGTCAGCAAAGTACTGTCTCTGACTTTCAATATACTAAGTTTGTTATAGCTTTTCTTCCAAGAAGCAGGTGTCTTTTAATTTTGTGGCTGAAGTCACCATTCCCAGAGATTTTGGAGTTCAAGAAATTCAAATCTTTCACTGTTTCCATTATTCCCCTATCTATATGGCATGAAGTGATGGGAACAGATGCCATGATCTTACTTTTTTGAATGTTGTGTTTTAAACCAGCTTTTTCACTCTCCTTTTTCACCTTCATCAAGGGGCTCTTTAGTTCCTCTTCACTTTCTGCCATAAGGGTGGTGTCATCTGCATATCTGAGGTTGTTGATATTTCTCTTCACTGATGAGTTTCCCAAATTTACTGACATATTGAATGCAGCACTTTAACATCATCATCTTTTAGGATTTGAAATAGCTCAGCTGGAATTCCATCACCTCCACTAGCCTTGTTTGTAGTGATGCTTCCTAAGGCTCACTTGACTTCACACTCATCTGGCTTGAGGTGAGTGATAGTATCATCATGGTTATCCAGGTCACTAAGATCTTTTTTGTATAGTTCTTCTGTGTATTCTTGACACCTCTTCCTAATATCTTCTGATTCTGTTAGGTCCATACCATTTCTGTCTTTTATTGTGCCCATATTGCGTGAACTGCTCCCTTGGTATCTCTAATTTTCTTGAAGAGATCTCTAGTCTTTTCCATTCTATTGTTTTCCTCTATTTCTTTGCATTGATCACTGAGGAAGGCTTTTTTTTTTTTTAATCTCTCTTTGGTATTCTTTGGAACTCTGCATTCAGATGAGTATATCTTTTCTCCTTTGCCTTTAGCTTTTCTTCTTTTGTCAGCTATTTGTAAACCCTCCTCAAACAACCATTTTGCATTTTTGTATTTCTTTTTCTTGGGGATGGTTTTGATCACCACCTCCTGTACAGTGTTGTGAACCTTTGTCCATAGTTCTTCAGGCACTGTATCAAATCTAATCCCTTGAATCTATTTGTCACTTCCGCTGTATAATTTTAAGGGATTTGATTTATTTCATACCTGAATGTACTAATGGTTTCCCCTATTTTCTTCAATTTAAGTCTGAATTTGGCAATAAGAAGTTCATGATCTGAGCCACAGTCAGCTCCCTGTCTTGTTTTTACTGACTTTATAGACCTTCTCCATCTTTGGCTGCAAAGAATATGATCTATATATGATTTTGTATATTGACCATCTGGTGATGTCCATGTGTAGAGTCTTCTCTTGTGTTGTTGGAAGAGGGTGCTTGCCATGAACAGTTCATTCTCTTAGCAAAATTCTGGTAGCCTTTGCTTTGCTTTACTTTGTACCCCAAGGCCAAACTTGACTTGAAGATACTCCAGGTATCTCTTGACTTCCTACTTTTGCATTCCTGTCACCTGTGATGAAAAGAACATATTTTGGGGGTGTTAGTTCTAGAAGGTCTTGTAGGTCTTCATATAACCCTTCAACTTCAGCTTCTTCAGCATTATTGATTGGGGCACAGACTTGGATCGCTGTGATATTGAATGGATTACCTTGGAAAGAAACTGAGATCATTATGTTGTTTTTGAGGCTGTACCCAAGTACTGCATTTTGAACTCTTTTGTTGACCATGAGGGCTACTCCATTTCTTCTAAGGGATTCCTGCCCAGTAGTAGATATAATGGTGATCTAAATTCAGTTTACCCATTCCAGTCCATTTTAATTCACTGATTTCTAAAATGTTGATGTTCACTCTTGCCATTTCTTATTTGACCACTTCCAATTTATCTTGATTCCTAGACCTAACATTTTCAGATTCCTATTCAATATTGATCTTTACAGTATTGGACTTTACTACAGACATGGGGAGTTCATCTGTCTGTGTCATATGGTCTTGGCTTTTTAATACTCTTCATGAGGTTCTCAAGGCAAGAATGCTGAAGTGATTTTCCATTCCTTTCTGCAGTGGACCACATTTTGTCAGAAGTCTCCACCATGACCTGTCTGTCTTGGGTGGCCCTACGTGGCATGGCTTATGGTTTCATTGAGTTAGACAAAGCTGTGACTCATGTGATCACTTTGGTTAGTTTTCTGTGACTGTGGATTTCATTGTCTCCCCTCTGATGGATGAGGATAAGAGGCTTGTGGAAGCTTCCTGATAGGAGGGACTGGTTCTGAGTAATGGAGGAATACTATATTAGAGGTCCTACTTAGTGCAGTAAAGCAAGAAAATGTGAAAACCTATAAGCAGATTTTAAAGGAAGAAAGAGCACTGTGCTTACTCAAAGATAATATAATTGTTTATGTCTGAAAGCCCAAATAACCTACTAAAAATCTCATGAAAATAATAGCAAGTATAAAATTTCACATGATACAAAGTGAATATTGCTTTTTTCTATAGCACCTATACATAATTGGAATTTCAACTTCAAAAAGCCCCCTCATCAAAGGATACTCTTAGGTGTATAAATCTAACATAACATATACAGGATCTGTATTTGAAGAACTACAAAGCACTGTTAAAAGAAGTTTTTAAGAATCTGAATAAATGTAGAGATATTCTATGTGTATGGAATAGAAGATTCAGTCTTGTTAAGACGTCAGTTCTTCCTAACCTGATTTATAGGTTCAGCACAATCCCAATCTAAATCTCTGCAAGTTATTTTTTAGATGCTGATAAACTGATATTAAAGTTTATATAGAAAGGCAGAAGATCTCCAGAAGCCAGCCAGTTCTGAAGAAGTTAAAGAAAGTTAGACGACTAATACTGTCCAGCTTCAAGAATTATTACTAAGATATAGTACTCAAGACTATGTTGTATTAGAGGAAAAATAGATACATAGATTGGTAAACTAAAATAGAGAATTCAGAAATAGACCTTCCCAATACCATCAAGTGCTTCTTGAGACAATTCAGCGGAGAAGACATAATCCTTTTCAACAACTAATACAACAGTGAGATGCCACTACTCACCTATTAGAATGGCTAATATCCACTAGAAAATGAAAGTACCAATTGCTAGCAAGGATGTGGAACAGTAGGAAGTTTCATTCATTTCTACTGAGAATGCAAGTTGGTACATTGGTACTTTGGAAGACAGTTTGGCTTTTTTTTACAAAGTTAGACACAGTCTAACCATGCTATCCAGCATTTATACTGTTACTTATTTGATTCAAAAACTTACACCTGCACGGAAAATTACATACAAATGTTTATAATACCTGTATTGCTAGTCACACAAAATTCTAAACAACCAAAATTCCCTTCAAAATTCGAATAAATAAAGAGACTGTGGTACGTCCATGCAATGGCAATAAAAGGGACTAGCTGTCAGACCACACACACAGAGCTGGATCTTAAATTTATGTTGCTCAGTGAAAATAATCAGAACTGTTTTTAAATGATAGTTACAAAAATAGTAAGTAATCATTCTTGAGCTCTAGCTATTTGCTAGGCACTGAATGTGACTGCTGTACACATGTATCTCTCTTAAGCTTCATACTTCACTTATTCTTGATTTATAAATGGTGAAAATGGGGCACTGAGAAAAGAAGAAACTAGCCTTAAGTCCCACAGTTAATAAATTCAGCCCTGTGTTAATAACATTTATTGCAGTTAAAACACTGCAAATACAATGTATATTAAATACTTATACAAGTTTTGAATCCTTCTATGGAACATGGGGATTCCAGTTTGTCTTAAAGCCTAGAGGGCTTTGAATGTTTTTTCCACTGCTTGATAGAAAATTTATCAATCTCTTTTTCTGGAATTTCCCCTTGACAGAGATCAAAAGTGCTTTTTGTGAATTTATATGATTTTATCTAGGATTTCATCTTAGTTATCTAGCAATTTTCCAGTCAACTCTTCTCTACTAAATTTATATTTCCTGGTGAAAATGACTTACTCTCTTATTTGAATTTCCCTCTCATTAGTATAATTTTCTTTTTCCTTGTACATCCACACTTATATGTTTATTTATTTATTTAATTGTCTCTATACCCCATAACTTAAAAATTCTATCTTAATGATGTAAAGACATAAACTCTACTATAAGCCTCTTTCTAGAGGCTAGTCAAAGTAGGTATATGCCAAGTATATGTATATGATGAAATAAGTGATTCAAATAGAACAATTAACAGATGGTAGAAACAATTATATATTCATATTCCTGGCCAACAGCATTTGGTAGATATAATTACCTTACAGGTGTTAACTGCCCTTCTATCATAGAATAAGACATCTCGAAACACTAGAGAGGCACAGTTAAATGACTGATGGCCACAGATTAGTAAAAATTCTTTTGGCTTATTTTTTTAGACATGTATCAGAAAGCTAAATGCAGTTCTTGCAATCTAGTGCTAAGTTTAGGAAAAAAGTGAAACTTAAACAGGAGAGCAGGTGTGGTGTAATCTTAATGTTGATTGCTGGGGTGGGGAAAAAAAGAAAAAAACCTGAGCACAAAAAGACATGTAAAAGTCAGTCAACATTTGGAAGGTACAGAGTCTACATGGCAATCATTTAGGGAAAAGGAAGCAGCTATTATGAATTATTCCTTTGAGTTTTAAAATTTTAGCTGAGTTTCATATGCAAATATACTATTTTCGAAAGAAGGTTCTGTGTAGATGTTTATATATATTTCATTATATACTTAAAAGTATTATACTAGAATGAAAATATGATTTTTAATGCTGTTAATGTTCTAATCATTTTGACCAGATATTGTGAAAAGACAAGCACACACATACTCGTTAGGTTGATCTAGCATTGTCATTTTTATTTTATTTTTGTGAAGAATAAATATTTGATACTTCTCTTCAACATTTTTATCGGTTGCAGCTATCCACCCAAGGAGGTGTTAAATGAATCTCACTCGCTACCAGAAATGATAGTGTCTGATTAAAATTTGGACGATTCCTACTTCAATTCTACAGTTTAGTCAACACTGAATCTCTGAATTTGAGCTATATTCATCAGCAGCATTTAGTGCTTATTTATATTACTGTCATTTATTTTTTTCAAGTTTTGCTTTTTTAATTGTTGGTTTTATTGTTTTACAAAGTAATGGTTTTGACCACTATTTTGTAAGTCCTTGAACATAAATACAGCTCTTCTCAATTATCTTATTTATTACTGAATGATAGTTATTACTCAATAAATATTTTTGATTGGTTGATAAAAACATCCTAAATAAACTTTTTTATTGTATTTCTTCTCTTTAAATTCTGTAGAAGAAAAATAGAATGAATTTTTTTTTTTAAAAAAAATTAGGGGAAATAGTCTTTTAATGTGGGGAAGGAAATGGCAACCCACTCCAGTGTTTTTGCCTGGAGAATCTCAGGGACAGGGGAGCCTGGTGGGCTGCCGTCTATAGGGTCACACAGAGTCGGACACGACTGAAGTGACTTTGCAGCAGCAGTCTTTTATTTAATTTACTACTGTAGAGTGTATTTTTTTGGTAACATATTTTTAAAGTTAAGTTGTTCATCTAATGTACAGAGACAGATTATTATGGGGGAAAGTATTTATTGTGCTATATTCTCACATTGAAAAGTTTGACTTTTTTTAGTAATATAAATGTTATTTTGTTGAAATAACTTCATGATTTTCCTTTACCATTGTATTTCCTATGATAACAGTTGAAATCAAGTATGGGTTGAAATCCTTTTAAAAAAATTAAATTGAAATGCAGATTTTAACTTCTCAAAAACCCTGATACTTTAAATTTCTCCTCTTTTTTGTACAGTTAAAGATATCATACTTTTCTACCTTGATTCATATTAAATAGTCAATAAGTAAACCTTTTTAAAAGCAAATGTATAAAATACATTCATTAGCACACACACCTAGTGTCTAGGTTATCAGTTTTGTAATACATTAGCATGAAAAAATTGTCACTCCACCTACATGGCAGTGTGCATCTAGTATCTTTTTGACAGATTTCAAACATAGCGGAATTACTGTATTCAAGATAAATAATCTGAAATTGAGATAAAAATTTATCTTTGGTGACACTTTACTTTAGGTTGGAAACAGCTCAGAAGTTTCTGAGTTGAAAATTGTTAAAAAAAAAAAAAAAAAAGAAGTTGCATTTCCAGATAAAAGACTTTTAAGAATCACATTTCAAATATTTCTTTTTTCCAAATATTTCTTAATATTAAGAGCAAGATACAAAAATCATTATTGGGAATATAATCTCAATTTTTAACCACTTTCAGTGGGAAGAGATGTATAGGAAAGGACTAGGATTGGTATGCAAAAAAGTTAACAGTATCATCTTTGAAACTAGGATTAAATCTAAAAATTATATAATAAGAACAAAATATTGTAAAACTGGAAAGTCTCTGGTAAATTAAGACCATTTATTTTAGTTAACATTTTTTCAGATATCATTGGATTATAATATTGAAGAACCAGAATTCTTTCTACAGTATTCTGACTGGACAGAACATCTAACTTTATTTTCAATATGGATATAACAATAGGAAAATTCTCATATTGTTGTTGTAATTAAAGGAAATGACATTAAAACATTTAAATAAGTTCAAGATTTACACCCACTTTAATATATACTGTTATTAATTAATTTTTAAAATATGTTCAGTATAGTAGTTCATTTGAAATTAGGAAATGGCTATCAAAAATACATCAGAAGCTTTTCTAATAAACATTATAATTACTGATTTTCCATTATACTTAAGGCCACAGAATTGCAAAATTGATATGAAAACAAGCAGAAACCATGATTGAGAAACTTATATAAAACTGAGGGATTTATCTTTGGGGATAAACAATTTGATTTTTTAGCAAATTCACTTTTCTAGCTATTATCTTCTCATAGACAGCTTTAGCTTATTTCTGGAAATAATTGCCGAAGTCATCAGCACTATTAGAAATAAATCCTTTGAGAAAATATTTTCAAGCCACTATTATATAGTGCTGAATTTTTAAAATATATCTAAAGTTTGTGAAATGTTTTTAGCAAGAAGACTTTTATATTTTAAGAGACTGTATTCTTCATTTGGAGAATAAAGTTGATAAGTAACAATCTAACTAAAATAGAATGCCATTTTGATCTTTGAAAATTGGAAGGAATAACAATCAAAAAGTATATGTTTTAACATATCCTCAGCTTGCCATTTTTTTGTTTAGTTATGTTTTCATGATAAAATTTTTTACAATATATTTTTATTACTAAAGAGAATCTAGCCCATATAAGTATGCCTTACTACATTTTAGATTTCATTTAATTAATGGATTATGTATGAGTCTAACAGATGGGTGAAATTTAAATTTACTCCTGTCACTTTAATTTTTTCGCCTGACTTTTTCAAAGTAGTTGATTTATACTGTTAAGTATTTAAATAATGTTTCTGACTGTTCTGTTCAAGACTAAACAGACCCTTGAAATGTGAAAGTCACTCAGTCGTTTCTGACTCGTTGCAACCCCATATAACTGTACAGTCCATGGAATCCTCCAGGCCAGAATCGTGGAGTAGGTAGCCATTGCCCTCCAAGGGATCTTTCCAACCTTACCTGAGAGAAATCCAACAAATGAAGTGTACTGACAAAATTATGTATGGAGAAGGGCAATGCATGTGTGGTTCTGAACTTCTGAAAATGCTCTTTACAAGACAAAGCTAAGGAAAGCTGATGACTAAGGATTAACATGGAAATTTCCTTCTCATATTTAAAATTGTTTAGTTGATAGAAAGCAAGACCAGAAATAAATGGCTGGGTTCTCAAGTGGAAAGAGGTTAATAGTAGGTGCCCTCAGGATCAATTTTAGTACTGATGGTATTAAATCTGTTAATGATTTAGAAGACAAGATGGAAAAGTTTTGCTAATGTCATGATTTTATTTATTATAGTAAAAACAGGGAAAGATGAAAAACATTGCTAACAGAAAAAGTACACTAAAAATTAATAGTTCATTATAAACATAATAGTCAAAAGAATGATTTGGGTATCCTTATATATGCAAGTTAATCACTCAAAGGAAAGTGATGGGGGTAGTTTTTTCAAGCTTTACTGTTAACCTAAGAGAAGTGATGTGTAGTTCAGTTTTCTTCTTGCTTTTCTGTTTTCCCTATTCATCAAAAAAAGTCTCCATATTAGAGATAAATAAAGCAAGGAAAAATAATACATACATATATATATTTATACACCAAAACTATACTTAGAGCCAACTGATTGTTTTTACTAATTTGAGAATTGGGACTAGATAGCTAACACCAGTGCCATAGTATTTCCTCAACACAGTCATGTCATGCTACAAGTCCCTGATAACCTAGATTTATTGCCATTGGATATAAATCACATCAGATTTTATTGTAAAATCTAATGGATGGAAGAATAAATTGAGTTATTTTAAACAATAGGTCACTATGATTTTTAGTTATTAGCACCATTTTTCTTTGCATGTGAATGCTGTAATGAGAAAACCTTTGGATGGTACCTGGATCACTTTCTGCCCTGAGCCAGCCTCCTTGTGGAATTTGTGTATTTTCTAGCTCTTTGATCATATTTACTCAATCACAAATAAGTAGCTTAATTATGAAAACAGGAGAATCATTAGAACTTTAGAACAAGAATATAGATACTTATATCCCCCAAACTAGACAACATTACAAAAGAAGCTGTGAAGATCTTAATGGATCAAAATAAATTAGATTGGAGATTTAAAATACAAAAAGCTGCAGAAGGTAAGTATATTATAAAATATCATCTTTAGGAAATGACAGTTTCTATAGACAGTGCTGTCACACATTAATTTGAGATTCTTCCTTCTAAAGCTTGAAAGTCTGCACGACTAAGAATATTATACTCATTCCATCAGTATTACCTAATCAATTTGTTTTTGCTCAATTGTAATTGAATATATATTGATCGTTATCCTGAGTTACAATCACACAAAGCTTAGTATGGAAAGTTGGTTTTCAAACTTCATTTTATAGAACTGTCTTCCAGGAGGAACTTTAGTAGATCACAAATACTGTCATCCATAATTCCGGAATTCAGAATTGTTCTTCAAAACAGCTTTGCTTTCTGCCACACTTACCTGTTTCTCTTTGTTTATGCTATGTCTTACCTGTTCCCAGATATAATGATTAATATAGTAACATCCTCTTGTAGCATCGCCTTTACACACCTTTAGATAAATCAGTTAGCTTGATGTTTTACATAGAGATCAGATAATATTGCTACTCCCTTTCTAAGATTAAGTATAGAAAATATTAATTATAAATTGAATAAGGAAAAATAAGACATATGTCAAACTTCTAAGGTTATGGATTCTAAATCTATATTTAGATAGTCCTGTATTCCTCTTAATCTTAATCCTCTGTCACCGGTTAACAGATGCTGTAGGTAGAAGATGACAGATTAGGACATCAAGTATCAAGGACAGAATTAAAAGCATCATGGATTCCCTTAAAAACATAACAAAAATAGAAAAAAAAATGTTGTGAAAAGCAACAGATCATTGAGACAAACTGTACAGATACTGAGACAAGCTACGACTTGCAAATATATTAACAAGTTTTTAAGGTAAGACTTGTTCAGTATAAAAGCGTGTGATTATTCAGATTTTAAATTTTACCTCAAATTCTTTTCCCTATATATTATTTAATGTCATAATCATGTCAGCCTTGAGAGCTCTTGTAAGATAGGTATTAGTATTCTCATTTTACTAACAGAACAAACCTTCCATAGAATTGTAGTATGAAATTTTTCTTTCACTCTTTTAATTAATCTTAAATGGCTTTGTTATTTACCAGATACTTCCATGAGTACTTTTATAATCAATTTTTCTTGATAAAATAATTTCCTTGTAGCTGTATGCATTCATATGTATATATGTATATCCAAATATGTGTGTGCATACATATGTGTGTATATACATGTATATATGTGTGTATATATGTACATATATATATGTATATATAGGCATTCTGCACATTTTAACCTAAGCCTATTTTGAATTGCACCAGGGAAACACACATGGGAAAATAGAAGCATGGTGGAGAATCCTAATTTATACATGAGTCCATGGGGTCACATTTTGGGGTCAGGTGTTCACAACTGAGCCACTGAGCACAGCACAGCACAGGACAGAGATTACGTTGCCTGTAGAACTTACTGGGACCTTAGTTCTGATTGTCCTACATGTTTGAGCCAGAGGATCTTGGGAGGCAAGTGTGTTTGACTCAGAGACAGAGAGAGGATGTGATTGTGTTCAGTCACTGAGCTATTCAGGTTGGCTGGAGTCCGGCATGACTGTGGGTTTGGTGAGAGGAGCAGGCCAAAAGTCAGAACATGCCCAGAAAGCAGAGTGTGTGTGCTTTCAGAGCTGTTTGTCATTATCCTGAATGTGACAGGGAATAGAGGACTGACATGGTGGCATTACATATTAGAAATATTACTCCTGAGAACAGTATTTTCATTTCTTTTTTTCAATCGCAGAGTTAGAGCACATGCACAGACAGGCTGGTGATTGCAGAAAAACATAAAGACTATATTCTTTTTATCTGGGCCACATCTTGACATGGGTACCACCTCTTTCATAAGCCGCATCACCTGCACTTTCCACTCCTACATCTTGATTGTCACCACACCTGCCCTTATTTCCATGGCTTCTCTGGTCTGCCCTACACTCTGCCTCTGGGCCTTCAAGCTGAGCAGCCTGCATGGAATACCCATCCTACAACTCTGATTAATCAGTTCTCCTGACCCAGAGGATGCTACTGACATCTCTCTTCTACAGGGGAGCTTTCTTGGTGCTTTATTATCAACTGAAGCTCCCTTATTGTATATTGTCATAATTTCTTGCTGTTTTTCTTTAAAACAGCAATCAAAAATTTAATTAAACAATATTTCTTATCATTAGGATATATGTGTTAGTCACTCAGTTGTGTCTGACTCTTTGTGACCCCATGGACTGTAGCCCACTGGGCTTCTCTGTCCGTGGGATTCTCCAGGTAAAAATACTGGAGTAGGTTGCCAATTCTTTCTTCAGGAGATCTTTCTGACCCAGGGACCAAACTCAGGTCTCCTGCACTGTAGGCATATACCCTCTGAGCCACCAAGGAAGCCTATATATATATATATATATATNTTAGTTCCTCTTCACTTTCTGCCATAAGGGTGGTGTCATCTGCATTTCTGAGATGATTGATATTTCTCCCGGCAATCTTGATTCCAGCCTTGTGCTTCTTCCAGCCCAGCGTTTCTCATGATGTACTCTGCATATAAGTTAAATAAGGAGGGTGACAATATACAGCTTTGACGTACTCCTTTTCCTATGTGTGTACAGAGAGAATAGTTAATGACCCTTTGTAATTTTTTTCTATATTTATTTCTCCTAACTCTGTGTACATAATATGCATTGTATCTGGGTGTAGTTAATCAAAGTGATGGCATAGAAACGTTTTGTATCCATCATGGTATGACTATAAACTGAAAGTATAATTGTGATTATAAACAAAAGAAGGCAGACCTGGAGGTAAGGAGATTAGTTAGGAGGCTCTTTCATTGTTCTAAGTGATACTGGAGGTAATAGCAAAGGGGTGAATTTTAGAGTAACAAATAGTAAGATTTGGAACTTGATTTGATGTGAATGTATGGAAGATAGGAAAAATTAGTTTATACAGGGTGACTCTTGGGTTTGAGCAAAATGGTGGGCGATATAGGAAGAGGAACTAGTTTGGAAAGAGAAATAGGGAAAGAAAATGATGAGTTCAGTTACTGACATGAGTTTAAGTTGCTTGTAAGAAATCAAACTGCATTTACTCAGTGAATTAAACTACTTTAATTCACTACTAAAGTGAAAGAAAATGAATATGGACTTTGAACTCAATGTGCTAAACTGTATTTAGGTTCCTTGTTTTTAAAAAAAAGCTTCAATTCAGTCGCTCAGTCATGTCCACCTCTTTGCGACCCCATGTATTGCAGCACGCCAGGCCTCCCTGTCCATCACCAACTCCCAGGGTTCACTCAAACTCACGTCCATCAAGTCGATGATGCCATTCAGCCATCTCATCCTCTGTCGTCCCCTTCTCCTCCTGCCCCCAATCTCTCCCAGCATCAGAGTCTTTTCCAATGAGTCAGCTCTTCACATGAGGTGGCCAAAGTACTGCAGTTTCAGTTTTACCATCGTTCCTTCCAAAAAACACCCAGAACTGATCTCCTTTAAGATGGACTGGTTGGATCTCCTTGCGGTCCAAGGGACTCTCAAGAGTCTTCTCCAACACCACAGTTTGAAAGCATCAATTCTTTGGCGCTCAGCTTTCTTCACACTCCAACTTTCACATCCATACAATGACTACTGGAAAAACCATAGCCTTGACTAGATGGACCTTTGTTGGCAAAGTAATGTCTCTGCTTTTGAATATGCTATCTAGGTTGGTCATAACTTTCTTTCAAGGAGTAAGCGTCTTTTAATTTCATGGCTGCAATCACCATCTGCNGGTTCACTCAAACTCACGTCCATCAAGTCGATGATGCCATTCAGCCATCTCATCCTCTGTCGTCCCCTTCTCCTCCTGCCCCCAATCTCTCCCAGCATCAGAGTCTTTTCCAATGAGTCAGCTCTTCACATGAGGTGGCCAAAGTACTGCAGTTTCAGTTTTACCATCGTTCCTTCCAAAAAACACCCAGAACTGATCTCCTTTAAGATGGACTGGTTGGATCTCCTTGCGGTCCAAGGGACTCTCAAGAGTCTTCTCCAACACCACAGTTTGAAAGCATCAATTCTTTGGCGCTCAGCTTTCTTCACACTCCAACTTTCACATCCATACAATGACTACTGGAAAAACCATAGCCTTGACTAGATGGACCTTTGTTGGCAAAGTAATGTCTCTGCTTTTGAATATGCTATCTAGGTTGGTCATAACTTTCTTTCAAGGAGTAAGCGTCTTTTAATTTCATGGCTGCAATCACCATCTGCTGTGATTTTGGAACCCCAAAAAATAAAGTAAAAAAAGCTTAGTGAATTATTTTGGGAGGTTATGACTTCTCTTCCCCTGGAGTTACTTTTTAAGTACACGGAAGCATTTCTCTGCTGTGATTTGGAAACGATCTTGCCAAGGCAAGGGAATTGCCAGCCCAGATAACCTGTCAAGAACTCTCACACCCCAGAGCTTTGAATCTGTGATATAGATAGATAGATAGATAGATAGATAGATAGTTGTCGCTCAGTCATGTCCGACTCTTTGCGACCCTGTGGACTATAGCCTACCAGGCTTCTCCATCCATGAAGTTTTCCAGGCAAGAGTACTGGAGTGGATTGCAATCTGTGATATACTTATCTTTATATTGACTCTATCACATGCTTCTAGTATACCACAGTTTTTATAAACAAATGCTTTCCCTTTGTTAAGCCAATCAAAATTCATTGACATTTACTAAAATATGTTCTTTCCATCATAAAATTAAATGTCAAGATCTCATGTTAATTTAAAAAGTACTAATTCTTCAATACCTTGGATTTCTTTTTAATGACTCTTCGTCTAGGAAAATTACATGCTTCAAATGGTGCTAGTGGTAAAGAACTTGCCTGCCAATGCAGGATACATAAGAGATACTGGTTCCATTCCATCATCCCTCCAGGGAAGATCCCCTGGGGGAAGGCATGGCAGCCCACTCTAGTATTCTTGCCTGGAGAATTCCATGGCCAAAGGAGCCTGGCAGGCTATAATCCATAGGGTTGCAAAGAGTCGAACATGATTGAGGCAACTTAGAATGCACATACAGTCTTAAATACAATTATTTTGTGTTTTTTTCACCATTCTCTTCATTGAATTGAGTCCAAACCAAGTGCAAAAAGCAAGGGCTTGGTGTCATTAAAAAAAATAGAAGTTAAATTGTTGTATTAAAAAGTTTGAATATTTAGTTAAAGTCAATTTATAAAAGTACATTTTTGGTTAAGCACATGTGTAACTCATTATAACCATCCATCTGGTTCACCAAGATTTTCTTCACCTTGCTCAATCATGGATAGTAGTGAATAGAAGCACACATTTATTGAAGCTATGAAACCTTCACCATTACCCTCACCTCTATTTTACAGGTAAAACTAAGCATTCAATTGTAAGTCATTGTTTGATACACCTACTGCGTATTAGATTCTGAGAATGTAAATATAAAGAAGAAATGAAAGTTGTATACATTTTAGTAGTAGAGATAAATATACACACTGATTGTTTAAAAGTGTAAGTTTCATGATATCAGTGTCACAATGCATTACAAATGCAGTTAACCGAGGAAGAAGGGAATGTGGGATTAGGGAAAATTTTCCTAGAGAACATCTAAGCTCATATGAAAATAACATATCTAATATTGAGCTAGGTGATATTGAAAACTGGCGGGGAGTTAGACAGGTGGGTTTTGAATGACAGAGGGGCAGTCAGAGAGGGGAGTGTATTGAGAAACGCAACAGAAACAGAATTATGGAGGTAAGAAAGATGCATGTGATATGAACTGCAGATAGCTTGGTATTTCAGCAACATTCAGAGAGAGAAAGTTGTGAGAAGACAGTGAAGAGGTAAATGGAGCCCAAATCTACAAGAGTACACTATACTTTGCCAAGGAATTTTAAATTTACCCACTAGGTCAGTGTTACAACTTTGGTGTCTACAGATGGCATGAGTGAGTGAGTGAAGGTCACTCAGTCATCTCCAGCTCTTTGCGACCCCATGAACTGTACAGTCCATGGAATTCTCCAGGCCAGAATCCTGGAGAGGGCAGTCTTTCCCTGCTCCAGGGGATCTTCCCAACCCAGGAATCGAACCCAGGTCTCCCGCATCGCAGGTGGATTCTTTGCCAGCTTTACTACAAGGGAAGCCCATAGATGGCATCTGGAAGTTTAATGCAATGTAGAAAACACAGGTACTTTTTAAAATACAACTTTATTATAATTTAGTGATATTTGTTTCATATTGAAAAATATCATTAATTGTAACTTTTCTTGTTACTTGTATGTAGATTTAAGATGAATATTCTGAGAAACATCTTAAGTTCTAGATCCATTCTGTATTTTCTCTCTTCTTTATTTCCTCTAAGTTAGTAAGTGCTACTCTTAATTATAGATCAATGGAAATGATCTCTACCAAGTCTTTAGTCTGTCAGTTCTGGATGTTTAGAGCTAGCATGGAACCAGAGATGGTGAATAGATATTTAATACTTTTAGCAAATTGTGTGCGTCTTAGGTTGGCAGAAGCAAGACAGTTAAACAAACAAGGGATAGAGTGAGAAGGGATGGGGGAGAGGGGTTTAGGATGTGGCAGACACATGTATACCTATGGCCAATTCATGTTGATGTATGGGAAAAGCCATCACAATATTGATAAGTAATTATCCTCCAATTTAATTAATTAATTTTAAAATGTTTTAACTTGACATAATGATAAATTGGTTTTAATATACTCCTTTGTTGTATTCAGTTCTAGCAATTTTTTCATATTTTATTGTAGCATTATATATATTTTAAAACATATATACCAAAAGAGTACCAACCTCTGTCTCCTCTATGTCTAAAAATATTAAAAAAAAAATTATATATTGAACTAGATTAAAGTTGCAGCAGTTGTATTGTTGTTTTGCTACTCAGTCATTTTAGGAAGTCTTTCTAATCCTCAGTATTAAATATGGTGATATTTTGTCTCTGGTATGATAGATTTAGACTATTCAATATGTTGTCAAAATTGGGCCCTTTAGGCTTGCCACTTAAAATCATTGAAATGGTCTTTAATAGCATGATCAGTGGAGGAAGAAATGTGTTTACTGCATCCTTCATTTTGACAACCTATGTGAGCTTCTTTGCCATTGACAGTCAGGATACACCAGTATGGCAGAACAATTTTGTATTCCCTGCCAATTTCTTCATTTGGTACACAGAAAATCAAACTGAATAAGTTCCCCATTTTCTTATTTCCTTAAACACTGAATCAAGATCCAGTAGCATTATGCTTCACTCTTGACTGTTCTCAATCAATAAAATACCTGTACTGACATATAAGTTTTATTTAATTCTCTATTCAAAGTGCCAGCTTTCCCCTCTGCTTACTTGGCTGTGTTCTACCAGTGTTTAATTCACTGCCTTGATCCTGCATCTGTGTGTAGTCCTGGTTGGGGGCTAGGGGTAACTGGTACCCAAATTTATGCAACATTGTGCTCTGAAGTTTATTCCACACAGCCATCAAGGGTACATCCTCCACACATCAGTGATTTGTTCAACTGTTGAATGGAATGTCTACTACTACTTCCAAGAGACAAGCATTGCTCTTTCACATCACATAGTTCCTCCATGACATTATGCAGTGTCTAACAATGCTTACTAGTGTAGACATTTTGTCAGTAGTTCTTTCTGACTTTTGAGTGTATAATATATATCCTTCATTGTCTCAGTTGCTTTGTGAAACTCCCAGAAATAGTGTGACTTTGAAATCTCTTTTGGTTCTTTTCCCTGGTGGCTCAGATGGTAAAGCATCTGCCTACAATGTGGGAGACCCAGGTTCAATCCCTGGGTTGGGAAGATCCTCTGGAGAAGGAAATGGCAACCCACTCCAGTACTCTTGCCTGGAAATTCCCATGGGTGGAGAAGCATGGTAGGCTACAATCCATGGGGTCGGAAAGAGTCGGACATGATTGAGTAATTGAAAGGAACCATGTTTGCTGACTAAGTTGTCTTTGTCATGAAAAGCATTATTTTGCTCTTATTCTATAAAACCTTGTTTGATTTAATATGCAGTTTATTGATTTTGTTTTAAAAATGCTGTCCATAGATCTATTTGACAGTATTTTATCATAGACAGTATAATGGGATCTAGAGATAAATGGATCACTAATATAAGACAATGCAAGTTTCAAGAACTTAAGTTGTCCTTCCCTTTTTGGGGGCTTTTTAACATCTGTGTCCTAACAGAAAAAGATTTACATTATATTTTGATACTTCAATCTTGTTCAATCTTTGTTAAGGACCTGGATATGTTGTTCATTACTGTTTTGGGGTTTTGATAAACCACTCCTGAAATATTAATACTTTTAAATTGTTGCCATTTAACAAAAAAACAATTTAAAAACAAATTTAACATGTTTGGATATTAGCACATACAGCTTGAAAATAAATTAGATGAGAGAACTGGTCCAACATTCTTTTATGGCAGATGTGTGTCATTAATAATGTAACAATTAATAAGAATATAAGTGAGTTACACTAAAAATCATAATTAATCTTACATTTCAAACTTTGATATGTGAAAAAGAGCAAAGGTGGAAAAGATAATTTAATTTAGGAGACTAGTTTTACTGTTCATTTGCATTTAGCTACTCTGATGTTATTTAAAGAGCTGTGGTCACAATAGTATAAATTAAATGTAACTACTGGAGCTTAGTAAATATTTTACATTTTAATAATGTTGCAGTAAATTGTAATCCCTTTCTATGGAAAACTTTCTACATATTATTACTTATATTTTTTGGATTTCCTAATACAAATTCACTGTTTCTAACAGTATATATACACTGTTAGTATTATTCTTGAGTTTGCCATAATTAGATTTGAATTCTGGCTGAACCATCAATAAGTTACTCAACTCCCTTCTAGTTTCAGTTTAATGTTTTATAAAATTTGAGAGGAAAATACCTACCTTTCAGAGTTTTGTGAGCATTAAATGATTTTTTTTTTTTACTTAAAGCTTTTCCTTGGCATGCAGCAGGTATTTAATGCTTAGATGCCTCCACTTTTTAACTTTTTCTGTGCTCTATAGCCACATCAAAAATTTTAATTTGTGTTTTGCTTCTTTTGTCACTTTAGTGGGTTTTTACTGGCGGTGTTTAATTGCCTTGTGGTTTGGTCGCTAAGTCCTGTCTGACTCTTTGGAACGCCGTAGACTGCAGCATGCCAGGCTTCCCTGTCCTTCACTAGCTCCTGGAGTTTGTTCAAAATCATTTCCATAGACTTGGTGATGCCATCCAACCATCTCATCTTCTGTTGTCTCCTTCTCCTCCCACCTTCAATCTTTCCCAGCATCAGGGTCTTTTCTAATGAGTCAGTTCTTCGCATCAGGTGGCCAAACTATTGGAGTTTCAGCTTCAGCATCAGTCCTCCCAATGAGTAGTCAAGTCAAGACTGACTTCCTTTAGGATGGACTTGTTGGATCTCCTTGCATTCCAAGGGACTCTCGAGTCTCCTCCAGCACCTCAGTTCAAAAGCATCAGTTCTTCGACACTCAACTTTCTTTATAGTTCAGCTCTCACATTCATGCATGACTACTTGGAAAACCATAGCCTGACTAGACGGACCTTTGTTGGCAAAGTGAAACCAATACATAAATTCAAAAGTAGGATCTTGAAGCAATAAATTTCTTATAATTTTTAACAATCTATTACTGGCATTTAAACAATACTAGCTTTTAAGACCAAGAGGGCAATGGCACCCCACTCCAGTACTCTTGCCTAGAATATCCCATGGACGGAGGTGCGCTGCAGTCCATGGGGTTGCTAAGAGTCGGACCATACTGAGCAAATTCACTTCCACATTTCGCTTTCATGCATTGGAGAAGGAAATGACAACCCACTCCAGTGTTCTTGCCTGGAGAATCCCAGGGACGGGGGAGCCTGGTGGGCTGCCGTCTGTGGGGTCGCACAGATCGGACACGACTGAAGCAACTTAGCAGCAGCAGCTTTTAAGAATGTACTCAGGAATGACTAATTTTGACTGATGAGTGTTTTTGCTGTTTAGAGCTTTGGTGTGGTTTTGACATGGCCTGGTGACATAATGAAGCAGTTGAGAGATCATTTTCAACTTCATGTGAAATTAAAAGAAAATTGCAGGGATGAGATGGTTGATAAGTGAAAAGAAATACGATTGTGTCAAAAAGGAAGTAGAGGCTTCTTGCTGCAGGGTCTTTGGCCTGTGCCCAAGAAGGGGACTGCTGTCTTGCTCAGTAGGAAATGCCATCTCAATTATGCCTCTCAGTGTGAGTCCTTACTCCATGATGCAGAGCCTCACTGAGGAGACCACACATCCTACTGGAGGAACTTGAAAGCCTTTCTTTTTCCAGTTGTCACAAGTATTATTCTTCAATACAGATATTTTCCTCATATTTTCAAAAGAAACATGTTGAAATAATATGTATATAATATAAGGCAGTTTGATATACTATTAACAGCTGTTTTCTTTTTTGCTTCAGTCTTTGATAACAAAACTGATGATTCTTTTATTTAAAATTTTATATATATATGTATTACTTGAACATAAAGCTTAAAGGTGTTGAATAAATACCATTTATTTCCCCATCACTTTTTACATTATACTACTGTGGGCTTCACTGGTGGCTCAGACCACTGGTGAAGAGTCTGCCTGCAGTGCAGGAGACCCAGGTTCAGTGCCTGGGTCAGGCAGATCCCCTGGAGAAGAAAATGGCAGCCTACTCCAGTATTCTTGCCTGGAAAATCCCATGGATGGAGGAGCCTGGCAGGCACAGTCAATGGGGTCGCAAAGAGTCAGACACAACTGAGTGACTTCACTTTCACTTTCACTTTGGGCTAGAGATTCTGTTACATGATTTTGCTCACTCGAGGGATATCAGTCAAAAAGATGAGATGGTTGTCTTTAAATATAACAGATTTAATGTGTTAATAACTGAAAGTTTTTCAGTGTTTCATTCAATAGGTTAAATTTTAAAGAAGCCTTTACCATGTGACATTGTGTTCTAATCCTTGATGGAGTCAAAGAAATATGGCATAACTTATGTCTTCACAAAATGTTTTCTTGGAAGAGAGAAGACATTCTAAAAGTCCAACAAATATTGAAATTAGAGAGTATTAACTTCGTCAGGAGAGTAACAGCCACAATGATGAGCTTCAATAATTGTTTTAGTTAATATTTTCAATATAGAGTATTTAGGATATCAGGAAAATAGGGATGACTTTTTTGAAAAAGATTCCCTAAATGGTTAGAATAATCAAACTGGGACTATTTTAAGAAAAATATTTCAAAATGTCTTTAAAATATATATTTCTGATGTACTTCATTCCATGATGAGCCAGGGAAATGCATTATGCTTTACTTCAGAAAATGCACACAAAAATGCATTCTCAGTGTATATAAAAGATGGAATTGCCAAACCTCAGTTGTTGAGTATAACATTTTAATGGTTTTCTTAAGACCTTTCCCTTTTGATGTAATTTAAAAAAGGGGGGGGGCGGATCTTACATGCTAGTGAAGTTCTATAACCTTAGTTGTTGAAATATAATTATTTGAATTTTTATATGGTTTAATTATGGGAATGTATTAGTAGAGAACTGGATATATTGTCCTGTATTCAAGGTAAGTTATCATAACTTCAGAAGAATCTAAAACTTAATCACTTGGATATTCTTTAAGTTAAATCCAGTTTTAAAGAATTCATAGTAATGTACCTTTTGTTAGTTGCTCTGATAGTCTGGGCTTGCCAAGTCTTTTTTTTTTTTTTTTCTTTTTACTTTTACAAAAAAGCATGCTAAAAGTGTTCCAAGAAAGCATTACTATATATTAGAGTATTATAAATAGCTAAAGATTGATCATGACATTTGCTTGCTGGAAATGTCCCTACACAACCATTCAGATAGATAAATAAACAGCAAAACCTCTTCAATAACTCTCCCTATGGCTTTGCATTCAAAACAAGAATTCTTGAAATTTTCAATTCTAATGTTTAATGATTTATGGTAAACTTCACTTATAGAGAAAAAGAGTTTGTATTTACATATGAGAGTGAGTGGGTAGGCTCAAAGGATTCAGTTTCTGTTCAGCAGCATTATCTGTCCTTTTGTAGAGGTCTCTGTTAGATTCCTGTTAGATTTTAGGACTTTTTATTTCTCACTGATATTTTACTTAATACTGTACATGCATATTCTCCAAGAACCTGAAAATGGGCCAAGTAATCCAGAGATCATTTTAAAATTTTTATTTAGTTGACATTTTGAAAATTATAAATGAATGCTTTTACCTTCTGCTTGGAGAATGAAAGATGAATAAATAGTCATAGATGACAGGTGATCCAGTTTGGGGTGGGGGTGGGTAGGGGTAGAGACTTCTTCCTAAACTTCTCTAGGATTTTATTTTTACAAGTGATAATGTTTTAGATAGATCATCAGTATAAAATTACAATAAAATTAATAGCCACATTTTATTTATAAAACGTGCCAGGTATTTTAAGTACTTTATATATAGCATCTTATTTTATTTGTACTACTTTCTGTTGTCTGAGATAGGTACTATTTTGTCCTGTTTTGTGGATTTGAGAATGATGCATATAGATGTTCAGTAACTTGCACTGTAGTAAGCAAAAGTCCGATTCCACAATCCATTCCCTTTAATCTATTTTTTACACATGTATGGTCTATCCACGAGCTGCCGTCTCTGCTCTCCTAATGTGGCTACATTCAATAAATTAAGAAATGTACCACATGTAAAAACACATAGAGGCTAGGGAATAGGCTTGTGAAATTTGTTCTAGGTCACTAAAATAAACAGACTAGTATAAATATAAGCAGTGCCCAAAGGAACTTGGCCCCAGAAATCAGATTGTATGACTGCCGGTAAACTCACGGTAAACAGTCCTGATGCAGGCTCTAATTATAGAACTAATTCTTTAGGTCTCTATGCAAATAAAAGAGATGTTTAATATGTGTTCAATGACAACAGCTGTTCTACAGTGGAATCTAAAACAAAGACAATTATTTATGAATTAAGCTCAATTTGTAGAGAACATCTAATTTTTAAGCTGAAATATCAGATAATATAAGATACCAAAGGTTTATTCGTCTTATTCTTAGGTTTTGAAAATAATATCCATTAGCTTCAATAATTTTTTTCTGTCTTGGTGAGGTTTATTTTGATATATAATGTTCAAATCTCTTAGATTTCATAACATCTCCTTTTGGGTTAATTTCCTTAAAGTTAATATATTCATCGCTTTCTTATTCTGTGCTTAGCACTGAATAAGAAACAAGTGAAGTGGTAAATATGTTCCTTGCCCTAGAGAAACTTTCTCCCTAGTGGAGAAAATAAGAAAAATACTTGAAAGATCAATAACAATAAAAGGCAGTTCAAAGTGAATATCACCAAACCAGCCTGATATTCATTGTAAATAAAATTTTAAAGTACTTTTCAAGTTTCTAAATGAACAGCTCCTTCTGTAAAAGATATTCCACCTTAGTATTTTTTTATTTAATTTTTTAAATTGAAGGATAATTGCTTTACAGAATTGTGTTGTTTTCTACCAAATATCAATGTGAATCAGCCATACATATATATATGTCCGCTCCTTCATGAACCTCTTTCCCATCTCCCTCCCCATCCCACCCCTCTAGGTTATTACAATGCCCCTGTCTGAGTTCCTGAATCATGCAGCAAATTCATTGGCTGTCTTTTACATATGGTAATATAAGTTTCCATGTAGCTTTCTCCATACATCTCACCCTCTCCTTCCTCCTCCCCCACACCATGTCCATAAGTCTGTTCTCTATGTCTGTTTCTCTATTCCTTCCCTGCAAATAATTTCATTGGTACCATCTTTCTAGATTCCATATATATGCATTAGTGTGCAATATTTATCTTTCTCCTTCTGGCTTACTTGACTCTCTATAATAAGGCTCTACGTCCATCCACCTCACTAGAACTGACTCAAATGTGTCCCCTTTTATGGCTGAGTAATATTCCATTGTATATATGTACCACAGCTTCATTATCCACTCCTCTGTCAATGGACATCTAAAAATTTTTTAATTTTTAAAAATTCTATAAAGTTTATTACAAATAATGCTGCAAGGAAATTGAGGTACATGTGCCTTTTTCGATTTTGGTTTCCTCAGGGTATATGCCTTGGAGTGGGATTGCTGGGTCATATGGTGAACTCCGGAAGTAGGTGATTGACAGGGAGGCCTGGCGTGCTGCGATTCATGGGGTCACAAAGAGTTGGACATGACTGAGCGACTGAACTGAACTGAACTGAACTGATAGTGGTTTTTATCGAGGAATCTCCCTACCATCTTCCAAAGTAGCTGTATCAATTTGCATTCCCACAAAGAGTGCAACAAGGATCCCTTTTCTACCGACCTCCAGTATTTACTCTTTATAGACTTTTTGATGATGGCCCTTCTGACTGGTGTGAGGTGATATCTCATTGTTGTTTTGATTTTCATTTCTTTAATAATGAATGATGTTTAGCATCTTTTCATGTGTTTGTTAGCCATCAGTGTGTCTTCTTTGGAGAAATGTCTGTTTATGTCCATTACTCTAGGAGGTGGGTTGTAAAGGATCTTGCTTTGATTTATATCATTGAGTGTTCCTCTATGTTTTCCTCTAAGAGTTTTATAGTTTCTGGCCTTACATTTAGGTCTTTAATCCATTTTGAGTTTCTCTTTGACAAATATAGCCTCTTTAGTAAGTGGTGCTGGGAAAACTGACAGCTACATGTAAAATAATGAAATTAGAATACTTCCTAACACCATCCACCTTAGTGTTTCAAAGGTCTACAGTAACCTTTTCCCCTCCTGTCACTTGAATTCTCCCAGTAATTTCACATTTTTATCATTCAAATTGAATCTTGTTTTTGCTTCTTAAGGATGGAAACATGTTAAGGCTATTTCTAGAGGATACATGTGGTCAGTAGTTTCAATTTCATTTTATAATAAATTTAGAGGTAGAATTTTAATGGTGACTTTTCTGTTATTAAAAGTTACCTTCAATCAGCCAAAATTTGTAGCTCATTTATTATGTGCTAGGAACTTACTGACTGCAGAAGATAGAAAGATCCATTAGTTCATCATTCATTCACTCATTCAATCATCAGGCTAAATATTTATTGAACAGTGATTATGCACCAAGCATTGTAGTATTGAAACAGGAAATAATAAAATAAAATATAGATGATATTAGATGACAGTAAGTGTAGGGAGAAAAATGAAGCAGTAAGCAGAGAATAGATTTTAAATAATATTAATATGGAAAGTTTCAGTAACATATGACATTTGATTAAAGCCCTTTAGCAGCAGATGGAGTAAGAAAAATGGCTATGGGGGAGGATATTCTAGGCAAAAGGTAGAGGAAGTGCAAAGGTCCTGCCAGAGGCAAAAGTGTGCCTGGCATGCTTAAGTGGCATCTGATATGCAGATTGGGTATCCCAGGTGGCTCAATGGTTTCAGGAAACACAGGTTCAATCCCTGGGTCAAGAAGACCCAGGGAATGGGAAATGGTAACCCATTCTAGTATTCTTGCCCAGAAAATCCCATGAATTGAGGAGCCTGGTGGGATACAATCCATGAGGTCACAAAAGAGTGAGACACTGCCTAACAGCTAAACAAAAATGTATAGATTAGACAGAGTAGTGGGAGATGAGGCCAGACAGGGAGCAAGGGTGGGGATGGGGTGGGTAGGAGAATACGCCGCACCTAAAAGCCCATTGTGATGACTGACTTTCACTCTTCCTCTGACTTAGGTGGGCATCACTGGAGGGTTTTTAGGGGTCCTTCTGACAACTAGGAGGAGCAAAAGTAGAAGCAGAGGTTCATTCCAGTTTAGTCTGATTTCAGTTTCACTGATTGCAGTCCTGGGGTGATAGTGGCTAAGATCAAAGAAGTAGCAGTTGCTAGTAGTGATAAGTGGCCAGAGGCTAAACATACATCATAGAGAGGAGGGGTAAAATTGTTGATCAAATGCTGTACAGTGTGAGGTGAACGAAGTCCTTAGGATGACTCTAAGGTTTTTGACCTGGATACCTAGAAGGTGGAGTTATTTTACGGAGATGGGAAAGACTTGCAAAAGTGTTTAATGATAAATAGGCTGAGGAATAGCAGTAGCTTAGTTTTGCAGATTTTATTTGAGATGCCCTTTAGCCTACTCAGTTGAGATGACTGGAGGGCAGTTGGATATATGAATCCAGAGTTCAGGGAGAGAACCAGCTGGAGATTATATTCAGAAGTGTTTGCCTTTCCAATATATATTTTGCTCCTACCTACATGGATGAATACAGTGGTGGAAAAATACCTAACATGTGGCTGGAGTTCTTCCCTGTCCAAAATGGCAACCAGGATTCTCTGCAACCCTGATATTGTTTGTTTGTTTCTGAAGCCCCTTCATATCCACTCCCTTCACTGTGAAAAAGTCTAATCATCCAAACGGAGCTTGATCATTACTACTACGTGAAACAACTTATTTTTCCTACCATTGAAGTTACACAGTTTCATTTGCCTCTTCCGCCCAATAGTGTTATTTGTATCACATTAAGATACAGCTTACCTCTGTGTGGACTTGTACCTTTCCACACTGTGAGTTGTACAGGGAAGGGAGTCATGTCTTATTTATTTATTTTTTATCCTAAAGAACTAGTCTGGCCTGTTTGTATTATCTGCTAGATATTTGTTAAAATTAACTATCCTAGTAGGAGTTAGCTCTGGAGTTTATGCTGTGTTTTAAAAGTTGACTGTATATGGCAAATGTATTAGCCAATGAATTATTCTAACATTTATTTAGTTAGCATTGTTTCTTCAAGGCCTGTTTTATATGTACTGTTTATTTCTATATAGGGTATATTTTCTGATTTCAAATTTCCATATTAATGTAGGAAACCTGAACACAGAGTTTCTTAAAAGATTTTAAGGTAGGAATATTCGGACCTTAAAACAATGGACATAAAATATAGCACAGTTCCTTAAGAGTTTTTGAAACAGGAATATTCATAAAGCAGATTTGGTTATGAATTTTATATTCACTAGGTTATTTGCTAACTTTAAAATGATTATATTTATGTTTCTAGTAATTAAGTTTGTCCTTGTTCCTTTGTCTTAAAAAAGACTGCGAATCTTCCATTTTAATATAGGCTCAGATTTTCCCACGTGTGAGTTAAGGAGTTCATTATTCTTATCTCTGTCAATTTCCTAAGTTACAAATGAGCTGAAGCAATTAATTCTTTCAAGTCTCCTGTAATTATTATAGTGTGAGGCAGGTTTCCTTGTGGTTTTGTAATTCTTTTTGTCACATTTTCACTGTGTTTACTATTTCGACTTGACGCTTGTTGACGTGCTGATTCATGTTTTAGTGTACTAGATGGATTTTTTCATCTGGAGGAATGCGCATAAAGAGGTCACATCTTATCATCACACTGGCATTTCTAGTGTGTGTCAGCCATATATCTCCTTTTAATTTAATCTCTGAAAAATGTACAGGGATTTCTGCAGTTAAGCTGTACAAATCGATAAAATTTATAATCAAGGCTTCCTAATCTCTAAACCTAATATAAAACTTCACAACTATTGATTACATGTGAAGGACCTGCAAGCTGTTAATCATGCATGAAAGCATAGAATAAGTGATGGCTTCAGAAAAGGAAATAGACAAATAATCATCACCCCTACAGTCCTTATCTGTCTTTTTGTTCCCCTGAAGCAAGCAAGTTACCAGACACTTGCATTTTATTAAATCAAATGATGTGTTCCAGTATGTCAATAGCTACTATCTCTTTCAAAATTTGTATTACTATAGTTTTTTTCTCTTATCATTTAGAAATTTTCTTATCTTTTCTTCCGAAATGTGATCCAAAGCAAATTAGTCTGTTTTGTAAGTTTGCAGAAGGACTGAGAGCAGGATCTAAGTTAATGTATTAAAATTCTGATTTTTGAAAGGAGTGAAATGAGCCATACATACTTGGAATATCATTATAATGTAATCATTGTAGTTTATTTTAGGGGGCTTAAAGCACTTCATGTCATAAGATAGCTTCACTTAAAATGAGCCCTCTTAACTTTTCATTTACTGCTGTTGGAGTTATGTAGTTGAAAGCATGTACCATTTTTTAAAAATTTATTTCATTGGAGGCTAATTACTTTACAATGTTATAGTGGTTTTTGCCATACATTGACATGAATCAGCCATGGGTGTACGTGTGTTCCCCATCCTGAACCCCCCCCCCCATCTCATTCACCATCCCATCCCTCTGGGTTATCCCAGTGCACCAGCCCTGAGCACCCTGTCTCATGTATCAAACCAAGCAGTGTTAGAAGGATTTGGATAATGTGAAAGAAAATGAAGTCGTTCAGTTGGGTCTGACTCTTCGGTACCCCATTGACTGTAGCCTACTAGGCTCCTCTGTCCATGGAATTTTCCAGGCAAGAATACTGAAGTGGGTTGCCATTTCCTTCTCCAGAGGATATTCCTGACCCAAGGAGTGAACCTAGGTCCCCCACATTGTGGACAGACGCTTTAACAGCTGAGCCACAAGGGTAAAAATATATGTAAACGTATTTTTTCTGTTAGACCTATCCACTCAAAAGCAAAGAAATTTAGATTATATTGCTGATTCATTTTATATCTACCTATAAACATATTGATGTAAAAATTAAAATATTTAGTTTTATGTCTCAGTGAGGGACTAGGGTGCTAGAAAACAACTCTCAATTTTATTATAGCTTAGAATAAAGTATTGCGTGTCTTATGTCTCATAGAATTAGTAGGCCTATGTTTAATAAATTAGTATCTGTCAGAGCATAGTGAAGAAATGAACCTACTCTCAAAGAGCATACAGGAAATAAAGATGAAAATAAATTCATTTCAAGTCATTTTATGTCATATACTGCCACGATATCTGGCACATGTCAAGCCCTTAATAAATGTTTATTTTAAAATAAAAAGAATATAAATAAGTACATAGTGGCTAAGCACAATTCAGTTTTAGAGAAATAAAATTTGTTGAGTACTGTTCTATGCAGGGACCACTAATATAATCTTCACACAAATAAGATAATTTACCACGTGAGATTTTAGCTGAAGCTCCAATACTCTGGTCACCTGATGCAAAAAAGCCGTCTCATTGGAGACCCTGATATTGGGAAAAATTGAAGGCAAAAGGAGAAGAGAAGAGCAGAGGATGAGATGGTTGGGTAGCGTCACTGACTCAATGGCCATGAATTTGAGCAAACTCCAGGAAATAGTGAAAGACAGGGAAGCCTGGCTTGCCGCAGTTTATGGTGTCTCAGAGTTCGACACAACTTAGTGACTGAACAGCAACAGAGATTAAGGGTAGAGTTTATATCAAAAAGCTGAGCAATGATTAGCCACAAAATCTCACCTGTGGCAGAAAGCCTCTGATGGTCATGTCTGGCTCAAAAATCTGCTGGTGGACTGGCTGTTGGCTGATCTAGACAGCCTTTGCTTGCACAAAGGTGACTAACTCAGCTGCGCTCCGTATGCGTCTCTTAGTCCAGAAGTGATGGTGGAGGTGAAGCAGGAGGAGCTCACAGGACTTCCTGAGATACTGGCTGAAAACCAGCACAACACCACTTTTGCCTCATTCTGTTGACCAAAGCAAGTCACGAGGCAAGTACCGAATCAAAAGATGGGGAAATAGATACCACTTCTTCAGTGCTAAGAGTTGTAAAGTCACATGGTCAACAGTGTGAAGACAAGGAGAGGTGAAGAATCGGAGACACCACAGAATTGAGTTCTTAAGTTCTATTTTCATTAGCTCTTGAACGCAAAACATGTTAAAGTTAGTTGCTTTATTTTTCAGGAAATAAATGTTCCAAGTATGTACTATGGGACCAACCACTTTGCTTGGTATACAAAATATTTACATCTTTTAGTTCAATGCAAGAGTGTCACTTATCATCTTTTTAGGAGTGGAGAAAGCACTGAAAACTCCCTCTAAAGTTTTGTGTTTTTTCTCACTTTATTTATTTTAAATTAATTTTTAACTGGGGGGGGGGTGGTGTTGCTTTATAGTGTTGTATTGGTTTCTGCTCTTCAGTTCAGTTCAGTCGCTCAGTCGTGTCCGACTCTTTGCAACCCCACGAATTGCAGCACGCCAGGCCTCCCTGTCCATCAACTCCCGGAGTTCACTCAGACTCACGTCCATCGAGTCAGTGATGCCATCCAGCCATCTCATCCTCTGTCGTCCCCTTCTCCTCCTGCCCACAATCCCTCCCAGCATCAGAGTCTTTTCCAATAAGTCAACTACAACGGAACAAATCAGCCATAATTATATATACAACACTTCCCACTCGGGCCTCCCCCCC
This sequence comes from Neotragus moschatus, assembly GCA_006410615.1. NCBI lineage: Eukaryota > Metazoa > Chordata > Mammalia > Artiodactyla > Bovidae > Neotragus > Neotragus moschatus. The sequence goes on along the minus strand of SJYA01001363.1, from coordinate 153,833 downwards.
CCGACCCCACCCGTGTAGGTCATCACAGAGCATCAGGCTGGTTCCCTGTTTTGTCATAGCTGTATGCAGCACCTTTCTAGTCATCTTGTTTTATACACTGTATGTTATGAAGTAGTGTTTTCCATAATAATTTTTTAAGATAATATGCAATCGCTATATTTTTATGTCTGAAAAATGTTTTTGCTTAACATTTTTATGAATAATAAAGTTTATATTATGGTAGGAGATTTTCTTTTTTTCTTCAATAAATATTTTAAAATGCATTTCCTTTTTCTATTTCATGTATTATCCACTTATATGTGTTTTGTTTTATGTCCTAAGTGTTGTTTAAAATATAATGTATAAGCAGAATATGCAATATCAGAGATGAATTAAAGTGGATTCACTGATTNGCTCTTCAGTTCAGTTCAGTCGCTCAGTCGTGTCCGACTCTTTGCAACCCCACGAATTGCAGCACGCCAGGCCTCCCTGTCCATCAACTCCCGGAGTTCACTCAGACTCACGTCCATCGAGTCAGTGATGCCATCCAGCCATCTCATCCTCTGTCGTCCCCTTCTCCTCCTGCCCACAATCCCTCCCAGCATCAGAGTCTTTTCCAATAAGTCAACTACAACGGAACAAATCAGCCATAATTATATATACAACACTTCCCACTCGGGCCTCCCCCCCCCGACCCCACCCGTGTAGGTCATCACAGAGCATCAGGCTGGTTCCCTGTTTTGTCATAGCTGTATGCAGCACCTTTCTAGTCATCTTGTTTTATACACTGTATGTTATGAAGTAGTGTTTTCCATAATAATTTTTTAAGATAATATGCAATCGCTATATTTTTATGTCTGAAAAATGTTTTTGCTTAACATTTTTATGAATAATAAAGTTTATATTATGGTAGGAGATTTTCTTTTTTTCTTCAATAAATATTTTAAAATGCATTTCCTTTTTCTATTTCATGTATTATCCACTTATATGTGTTTTGTTTTATGTCCTAAGTGTTGTTTAAAATATAATGTATAAGCAGAATATGCAATATCAGAGATGAATTAAAGTGGATTCACTGATTGTAGTTACATGTCTCTTCCAACACAGTCTAATATTATTAGATAAAAATTTAAGTGAAAACATTAAAGAGTCGCCAAATTTTCAAGTCCCCATATTTTGAGAATTAAATTTAATAAGACAAACATTAGGATTTAACTTTTTTCTTTAAAAGTAGTTATTTTTGTCTTTTTCTTTGTCCCTTTGTGAGTATGTATTTTTAAAAATCAAACAATTTCCTTATCATTATTGTAGAGAGGATGCAAATGTTGCTAGAATTGTCTGATGAGCTTCTGTCAGGCTCTTGAGAGCAGTGAAGGCATATTTTGGTTTAATTTGGTGATGTGCTTAGTATTATTCTGATGGTACCGGGTAAATATTTCTGTGACTCTGTAGGAGAGCTGAGTGAACCATGCACCATCCCCTGTCATTCTATATCCCCTGAGTCCAAGCATGTCATTTCAACAACACAGCCAGAAAGCCAAAAGAGCTGACAGTTGGTTTGTGATTATTCCTGGACCTGAGGCTCCCTCATGTTACAGTACTAATCAAGTCATCTCAGCAACTTATCATTAACTCAATTTGACCCGTGGGAGCAGAGATGAAATCTTTTTGGCAAGACTAATGATGCTATAAGATTGAAAAGATGTGCAGTGTAAAACCTTGATTATTCTCAGTCATTACCATGAGGAAAAGAATAAAAATACAAAGCATCAAATGGCGAAAAGTAAAGACAGTGTCTTCCAGAGCACTTAAGCGTTTTCCTTCCCCATGGTATGCCAATATTTTCTTCCTTTTTTTTTTTAAAGTCACCTTTGTTCAGATATTTCATCTCAATTATTTTTTACACTAACAAATATTTTCTCTGGCAGTCAAGAAATTCACTTCTCTTGCATTTGTTTTGATAAATGGAATGGAAATTGTACTTTGTAGTCAGCTTCTAAGCTTTCTCATGAAAAAGCAGCCAGGAACACGGAGCTCCCTATCATGCTTCAGTATTCTTAGTTTGTGACATCTTTGACAAGATCTTCCTTTTCTTCTTGGCATGAGCTTTGGGATAGCTTCTATTTCTCTCTGACTGACAGCTGGATAATAAGTTTTATCACTAAAAACTGATTCTAGAGAAATGTGATCCCTGCCCTCGATTCTCTTGTATTTGTTAAAGCTTTTGTTTTCACAACTCTTTCAGAGTAACTAGAGATTATCACTACAGAAGCACCTGGATATTGACCGTTGTGTAAGTGCTGTTCATCAAATACCACAATTTTAATTTCCTTTTATCTGTTATCTAGAACCATGTATTAACCACCCTTGGCTGTTACTTCTTGGCACTGGGTGGAAATACTTAATGGCTCAGCTTAGGGGCTATTGGACGAATTCATGTCTTCAAATGAGGGTTGTTTATTCTGTGAAGAATAAGAGGCACTTTACAGAAACACTCTCTGTTGAGAAGTGACTCAAAATAAGCACGCTCTGTCGACTCATGTTTAGAGAGTTAAGTAGTTTTTCATTTTGTCCTATCAAATTGTATTAAATATTTGCCACAAAAACTATTACAGACATAAATCCCATGCTTGATCTGTTTAGAATTTAAATAAGGGCAGTGATGTTATACTTCCTTATTTATCTGCTAATTGTATATTACTGGCCATAGATTTGATATGCCACTTTTCTGCTATATCTGTTTATTTCTTCTTGATTTCATGTGACCTTTTTCACTGTAGCAACTAAGAAATAGGTGAACAATAAAAGGGAAGTGGAATAGGAAAAGTTGGTAACCCTAGCTGATCAACATTTGGCAGAAAAGATAAAGAAAACCATCGTCTACTGAAGTCACACTTCTTCCTGGCCCTCTCGACTAACACATTTCAGTGTTTGGATTTCTCCTCTTCCATTGACTGCACAGCTGACCCAACCTTCAGCTTTATTTTTCTAAAGCAGTTAATTGTGTTAATTTCCTGCTCTGTTACTTTCTATTAAGTATAGATGAGGTTACTTCTTGTCATGACATTCAAAATTTTTCTAATCTTTTTTCAACAAATATTTCCTATATAATCTATTAGATAACTTGTATAGCAACCAAATGAGATTGCATATTTTTTCCAGTTTCCTCTACATAAATGCATCTTATTTCCTCTTCATTTGTATTATTTATCCAAACTAGTCTACAGATCTTGCATTATTCATTGAGACCTAATCCAAATGTCTCTTCCATTTGACAGGTGGAAGTTTTTTCTCTTTCTTAAATTCCTATAGTATCTCATTCCATTCACATACATTTCTATCATATTGTTTTAACTCTTTTTTCTTAAGTTTATCACTTTTAATAAATAAATGTTAGGCTCCTTTAAATCTATTATTGTTTTATTCTCTTCAGAATCTTCCACGGTGTCTTGTATCATATACTTACATAGTATGCAGCCCATATTTTCTTTCATAGTAGATGGATGACTTGTTCAAAATATTTTAATATGATCCTTTGCTTCCTGAAGATCACTACCTTGCTATATTTCTTCCTAAGTTTCTGCCATAATTTTGCTCCACAACTTTTATCAATTCTTTGTTTTTTTCCCAAATTTCATTTTGCTAGGAAAGCAAAATGAGAGAGAGAGAACATGTGTGGAATACATAATAGAAATTTGAAAGTAGAAAGTTAAAAATTGGAAAGAAAGAACATTTAGTAAATTTCAAAACACTAAACAGATGATGTATTAAGTGGGATCCCCATTGTTTTATCATCATTGCGGTGACCAGTGATGATTGTTATAAATACTAGCTACTGTGATGTCTCTACATGCCATTCACCACACAAGCTCATTTCTTTAAATTACTTGATCCTTTAAAAAGCACTTATGCTCAGCTTTATGTAACACAGTGAGTCCTGAGCAATATCCTGCTTCCATTTATTCTATAAAAATTAATTATTTCAATTTTAAAGGTTAAAATTTTTATTTATGCATTCATATCTCAGAAATAAAATGCTAGTATTGATAAGCCATAAGAATAATGGATCAGGGTGAGAAATTTATGTAATTTTATTGTCAAAGTAGTAGAACATTATCACGTCTCTACCCTTTATATTCTGATATTTTAAAAAAATCTATGTACACATGGTTGTCAAACCATGTCAGAGTTAACAGACTTCAGAGTTGTTGCATGGCAGAGTGCCTGTTTTATGTGTGTGTGTGTGTATGTGCATATGTTAATATATGTATATGTGTATATCATGAGCACATATATAACATGTATGTAAATATAGCTCAGAATGTCCAACTTCAATAAAAACTGGAAAAAATAAAGAATATGTCAATTAAGAAAAAGTTTAATCAGAGAGTGACTTCCTCTGAGTTATTGCAGATGCCTTAGAGCTCAAAATAATTAAGTTTTGACTTTAGATGTGCTTCTGTATGTGTGTGTGTGTGTTTACTTTGTTGTATGTGGGTTTCTGAATATTGCCCTAGGTTAGAGTAAAATTACATTTTAAGTCACTATGTTAGTAGTAACAATTTGTTTTGCAGCATTTATTCAAGTCATTGTGAAAAATATAGATTTTAAATACCATATTGACAGTGTAGAAAGATTCTTTGCTTATTAGAAAGGTATTTCTTTTCACAAATCCTCACTTTTTATACCAGTTAATAAAGTATTCACTACTGGTATTATGATTGTGGTTTATGCACATATGTATAGGATTTGTTAACCTACCTTTTCCAGATTTTGAATTAGAGTTTTAAAATCTAATTTATATTAGTGTCAAAGTAAGCAGTATTTAAGTACACCAAAATAAAATTCTCAAAGTGAACTCTGTATTTTTTTACATATTACATAATTAATATGTCTTTGGTCACTTCTTAAAAATGAATAATTGATTATGTAAAGTTGTGTCTTCAAGAGTATCTGGATGTACTTTTATTTTAAAAATTAAAAAATTGCAGTGTAATAAAATGTGGGGAGTAGTGAGTTATTTCTGCTTTTGACAGTGAGTCCTTCAGTGTGCACACATTTGCATCTCTTCTTGCTCTTCCATGCCTAGAGAAATGCCAAGCTCCTGCAAACTCTGACTTGCTCTAGGGCTCTTCAGAATGTGAAGCAGTTCTAATAGGCAGTCAGCTAGTTGCAGCAGCTGAGCAGACCTCGAATAGCACGTACATTTCCTATTTTCAGTACTCCATAAAGTGGTTGAATAAGGGAAGCCAGAAGGCAAAAGAAATTGAATAAATGAGATTAGTTAGGAGAAGAAAATTTCTATTTATTTTTGTAAATAGTTAAGTTTATAAATAGAGAAATTAATTTTTTTTAATTATTTTATGATTATCTTGGGAAAAAAATGTTAATAGGTAGTCAGTAATATAACAGGCAAATTTTAGTATTAAGTAGCTTTTTTTTTTCTTTACCATTTTGCATGTCTACTTTTTTCATACTGATATGTACTCTTTATTCTTTCTTTTTTAAAAAGGATGCATGTATGCATCTAAATTTGCCGTTCAGAAACATGGTCTCCCTATGATGACTATACCCTAAAGTCTTGTGTAACCTTTGAACCATTCCTATGATTATCTGCTTTTTTGGTTGTTGTTCTTTGTTTTTTTTTTTTGGGGGGGGGGTGGCGTTTATTGGCCTTACAGTTTCTACTCATTGCCAAAGTTAGTTAGGTAAAAATTTCTTCCTCTCCTACCAAAGAAGTTGTGTCATCTGTAAAACATCTGTAAAACAGATTCCTTTCAAAGTTTTATTTCACTGTATTTTTCAATATATTTATACCCCTTTAACTCATTTCTCTGACACCTTATCCACTGCTTTTGGCANTTTGTTTTTTTTTTTGGGGGGGGGGGTGGCGTTTATTGGCCTTACAGTTTCTACTCATTGCCAAAGTTAGTTAGGTAAAAATTTCTTCCTCTCCTACCAAAGAAGTTGTGTCATCTGTAAAACATCTGTAAAACAGATTCCTTTCAAAGTTTTATTTCACTGTATTTTTCAATATATTTATACCCCTTTAACTCATTTCTCTGACACCTTATCCACTGCTTTTGGCAAATGTCAATCTGTTCTCTGTAACTAATCTATGATCTTTTGGGGGAGTTACTTTTTGTTTTTAAGACCCCACATGTTAGAGAGATTATATTATTTGTTTTTCACTATCTGATTTCTTTCACTTAGCGTAATACCCTAGAAATCTATCCATGTTGTTGCAAAAGCCAAGGTTTCGTTCTTTTCGTGGCTCAATAGTATAGTAATCTATTGTACATATGCATATTTTGCATATATATATATATATATATGAAATATATTTTCTTTATATATTCATCCCTTGATGGATACTTGAGTTGTTTCCTTATAAGATAGCTGCACTGCACATGGGGATGCATATATCTTTTTGAGTTAATGTTTTTATTTTTTTCAGGTACATACCCAGAATTGGAATTGCTAAATCATTTGATAATTCTATTTTTAATTGGTTGAGGAACTTTAATGCTATTTTCTATCATGGCTGCACCAATTTACATTCCCAGCAGTGCACAATGCATCCCTTTTCTCAGCATCCTCAGCACCACTTCCTATTTCTTGTCTTTTTGATAACAGCCATTCTGATACATATGAGGTGATATCTTACTGTGCTTTTGGTTTGTATTTCCCTGATGATTAATGATATTGAACATTGCTTCATGTACATGTTGACCATCTGAATGTCTTCTTTGGAAAATATCTATTTGGTTGTTCTGGCTATTTTTTAATCATTTATCTTTTGAATTGTAGGAGTTATTTATGTATTTTGGATGTTAACTACTTATCAGATAAGGATTTGCAAGTAATTTCTCCCTCTGAAGTGGTTACTTTTTCAGTTTTTAAGTTTGATGTCGTCTCACTTTTTTTGGCTTTTGTTGCCTTTGTTTTTGGTGTCACATTAAAAAAAAAAATCGTTGCCCAGAACCTGTGTCAAAAAGCTTACTGCCTATGATTTTTTCCTAAAAGTTTTATGGTTTCAGGTCTTACTTTTAGATATTTAGTTTATTTTGATTAATTTTTGAATATGGCATAAAAGAGTGGTTGTATTTCATCCTTTTGCATATGACTGTCTAATTTTCCCAGCACCATTTAATGAAGAGATAGTTCTTTCCCCATTGTATATTCTTGACTTCTTTGTCATAAGTTAGTTGACCAGATGTGTATGCATTTATTTCTGTGCTCTCTATTGTGTTTCTTTCATTTATGTTTCTTTTTTAATACAAGTATCATACTATTTTAATTGTTATAAGTTTGTAATATAGTTTGAAATCAGGGATCATGTTGCCTCCAGCTTTGTTCTTTCTCAAGATTGCTTTGGCTATTTGGGTTTGTGTGTGTGTGTGTGTGTGTGTGTGTGTGTGTGTGTGTGTGTGGTCCCATACAAATTTTAGTATTATTTGTTTTATTTTTTTGAAAAAAAAAAAAAAGCCATTAGAATTTTGATAGAGGTGTATGGCCATTTTAACAATATTGATTTTTCCAATCCATGACCATTGAGTATCCTTCATTTGTATCTTTTTCAACTTCCTAGTCTTTTAAAGTTGTGTTAGAATGCAGGATAAGTACAAATTGAATAGTGAAATAAAATGAAAAGATGTGTGAGAGTGAGTGATCACTTGGACAAAGAAATTTGTAAAGGGTAAAATGTCAGGTTCAAAATGAGGGATATATGTAAAAAGTATATAGCTACTAGATCTAAAAAGTTAAAACTGAGAAATACTTATTGGTATTTTCTCTTACTGCTGTAAGAGATATTTTCATTATATATGCCAGGTATTTTCTGGAAAAATCTTACTTTTCATTCTATATACTTTTCAAATAAACTATGGACTAACTGCAACAGGGCCACTCAGTTTCATGTAATTGTTACAACAATATCACAGTTTAACTGGGAAATTTTGGATGATCCAATCTATGAGTGCCTGGCCAGTTTGTGGACAGTGGTGCCAAAGACTGTGTTTTCAGTCTAACTAGATGGAAATGAAAGTGTCATCATCTCACTCTTCTGCCTGGCAGGAAAAACATTCACATAACAGTAGACATATGAAGACTTTTTTTTTTAATGATTGAAAACCACATCTTTGTTCTAGCCTATTTAACATGCTTAAGAGAAACACTGAACCAAAAGTGATAAAATAGGGAGAATGGATATTGTAAACAGTCAGAAGATCAGCAGACGGAATTTAAATCCTAAACTTTGGATTCTATCAAAAGTTTATATGTATATATGTGTGTGTGTGTGTATATATATATATATGTATATATAGTCTTATGGTTTTAAATTAAATGGCCAACAGAGTATAATTTAGGCTTGCCATCTGTACACTATGGTGATTATATTTACACAACGAAGATTTTAATCTTAAAAAATGAAAATTTATAAAAACACTCATGTTGGACTTTTTGTATTTTTTATTATTTTTCTTTGCTTTCTTCCTACACATTTCTGTTTTGCAAGAGCACTAACAATCCCTAATGCATTAACAGAGGCACCAACAAAGCCTTGACCTTGGCCTTGACTCTGATCTCTTTGTCAAACCAATGAATCAAAGTTTTCTGTGTATTTGTTTGTTTACTATGTAGACTTTGCCATGGCCATGACTTTCATAGAGCAATTATTTTTATTAAGTTAGACGATTAAAGTTAGTCTTGCATGAGAAAAGTATACACTTGGGAAGCAGTGATGGATGGACTCAAGTCTTCAGAGTGTTTAGTTGTGCCAGAATTTTCCAGTTGAATGGAAATTCACCTCCCAGTTTGGTTTGGGTGACACTCTATGGATTGTCAAACCTGAGTGTTTCCTAGAGAAAGACAAAAAGAGATCAAAAAGGATAGATGACAGTGTGAGTATCCACATGTGTTCTTGCAATTTTTCTCAGATATTTTTCTGCTTTGATGAACAACATCATTACTGAAATAATAAATGTTAATTAATATCTGTGTCATTTTTGTAAATTGTAGTTTAGTGATACAATTAGACTAATTAGTATACAGCATGGCTTGGTGACATGATAAATCATAGAGCAGAACATGTTGACTCTTATCCATTATGATGTATTAGCTAATTCACTTGCTCAATAATGACAAAAGATGGGGAATAGGGCAGTAATAATAGAAACAACTATAAAAGCGTCGTGGCCACATTTTCAGCTTATTTTTCTACCATGTTCCTGAGAACTAGGACTGTGGACCTTTTACATGTTTTTCTTTTTGCATTGGTGAATCATAGCCCCTGAAAGAAACCTGCAAGAACAAAAGCATGAGGGACTTACCTGGTGGCCAAACAGTTAGAACTCTGCTCTTCCACTGCAGGGGTAACAGGTTCAACCCCTGGTTGGGGACCTAAGATTCAATGTTGCATATGGCATGGCCCCCCAAATAAAATAAGATCATGAGTAAATAAAGAAACAATAAACAATGACTTTCGAGTTTTCCTAGGTTCACACATGTTGTGTTAAGTGCAGTGTTATACTTTTTCAAGATGATTCATGGTAAAGCTAACAGCTATCTGCATATCTGATTAATTTTTCAGAACCTATGCGAACCCCAAAGACTTTAAAGATTGCTGAAATACAGGCAAGACGCATTGCTGTGGACTGGGAATCCTTGGGTTACAACATCACTCGGTGCCACACTTTTAATGTCACTATCTGCTACCATTACTTCCGTGGTCACAATGAGAGCAAGGCAGACTGTTTGGACATGGACCCCAAAGCCCCTCAGCATGTTGTGAACCATCTGCCACCTTATACAAATGTCAGCCTCAAGATGATCTTAACCAATCCAGAAGGCAGGAAGGAGAGTGAAGAAACGATTATTCAAACTGATGAAGATGGTATGGTCATATTTCTTTACTTTTTAAAGGGGAGATTATATCACAGGATTATGCACTGTCTTACAGTTTTGCCTAGAGTTCCCAAAATTGAATTGGATTCTAAAATCTGCTAAATAGTCTTAATAGGGTTAACTTTGGAAATAGTTTGTCTTAAACAAAAACCTTAATATTCTTCACAGTAGCATCAAATACTAGATGAACTCTTCCTTTACTGTTTTGTCTTTATATGATATTAGAAAATTGGCAAGTATACTAAAAATCTAAATATGGATTATATTAAATTTTCAAAAATAATTTTTACTGTTTGTGGCACCATATCAATTACCTATTGGGGAAATGCACTTAACTAAAAATTTAGTTTTTTGCATTTTACAGACCAATAGTAATACTTTTCATTTCTTTTAGATTTGAAAGCAATATTGTTTACCTGTTATATTCATTTTTATATAGTTTATTTAATTATAAATATAAAAGAAGGTTAAAGTTTATATTTTTAAGTCTGAATAAAGGTCTGTATCATATATTGGCAAGCTATCATCTTTTATTTATTACCACCCAAGTAATTGAATTATAATTTGCCCAATTTCTGTGTGTATTACTTCTAAATTATTAAATACTAGGAAGAAACATTTATATTAATATTATGAATTATACACACTTATACTATAGCATGTCATTAATGTGAATATGAATACAATTTTCTACTTTAAAACACATATCTTAGACAAAAATAATACAATAATAACACTATATGCTTCCAAAGTAAGACATTTCATTTTCAAGACTTCCTTTTATGAATGAAAGTATGCAAGAAGGGAAAAAAAGTATGCTATATATATATATTGAATTGAGGCAAACCTGAACTGGGAGTCAGGAATCGTGAGTTTTCAATCCTGACTCAAATAACACTTGTAACCTTAGTAAGTCCTTTCACCCCTCTAATTCTCTACTTCTTAGCTCTATATAAAAAGTTTAAATTAGATGATCTCTAAGGGTCTATCCTGTTCTAAAATTTTCCTTGAATAGCTTGTTAGGACAGCTACATCTTTATTTGGGTTTCAGAAAACAAGATGTATTTCATACCCTAGTGTTCCCAATTTCCCCAGATTCTGAACTTTAGTCTCAGATATATATTTTGATGTCTGCAAATATGAGATTGCCATAAAATAGTTCAATAATACCATAGTTTCTAGAAATTCTCCTTATCACTTTAAACATTTTCACTTTGAAAAATGAAAATGATCTTGTATTGTTTGCTGTTTTTGTTGACATAAAGGGAAGCAAAAGCCTTTAAACTTCATTTAGCTCAGATTTTCAAGGAAACAGTCTTGTCCTAAAGTTATACACATTCTTAAAATTTCAAAGACTTATTCATGATAAATATACTTTTGTCATCAATAGAACAGATTCACCTGAAATAATTCAGATTCATGTTTGAACTTGTACTTAATCAACACATTAACAATATTATAAAGAAAAAACCCTGTTCTAACATATAAACACTTGTATTGCCTCCCCCCACAACACACATACAACACACATACTTATGAAAGAAAGAATGGTTGAATGTAGTTGTTTCATAGGTAGAGTATCAAAATGGGAAGTCTAAGCATGGATTCAAAAGCTCTGAAAAAATGTCTGTCTCATTTCATAAAGTGCAATAATACTATGGCTGATTACACTAGACATTAAGTGTAGTTTGTTTACCATATTTTGTTTCAGGTGTACAGCAATGTGATTCAGATTGTTTTTTAACATTATATTCCATTATATTTTATTTGGTAGCATCCCTGATAGTTCACATGGTAAAAAATTTGCCTGCAATGTGGGAGACCAGGGTTCATTCCCTGACTCGGGAAGATACCCTAGAGAATAGTTTAAGATCAGTTCAGTCGCTTAATCATGTCCAGCTCTTTGCGATCCCATGGACTGCAGCACACCACGTTTCCCTGTCCATCACTGATTCCCGGAGCTTGCTCAAACTCATGCCCGTTGAGTTGGTGATGTCATCCTACCATCTCATCCTCTGTTGTTCCCTTCTCCTCCTGCCTTCAATCTTTCCCAGCATCAGGATCTTTTCCAACAGTCAGTTCTTCATATCACGTGGCCAAAGTATTGGAGTTTCAGCTTCAGTATCAGTCCTTCCAATGAATATCCAGGACTGATTTCCTTTAGGATGGACTGGTTGGATCTTCTTGCTTTCCAAGGGACTCTCAAGAGTCTTCTCCAACACCACAGTTTAAAAGCATCAACTCTTCAGCACTCAGCTTTCTTTATGGCCCAACTCTCACATCCATACATAACTACTGGAAAAACCATAGCTTCGACTAGACGGTCTTTTGTTGGCAAAGTAATATCTCTGCTTTTTAATATGCTGTATATGTTGGTCATAACTTTCCTTCCAAGGAGCAAGCGTCTTTTAATTTCAGGGCTGCTGTCACCATCTGTGGTAATTTTGGAGCCCAGGAAAATAGTCTGTCATTGTTTCCATTGTTTCCCCATTTGCCACGAAGTGATAGGACAGATTCCATGATCTTCATTTTGAAGCCAAGTTTTTCACTCTCTTTCACTTTCATCAAGAGGCACTTTAGTTCCTCTTCACTTTCTGCCCTAAGGGGTGGTGCCATCTGCATATCTGAGGTTATAGATATTTCTCCCTGCAAACTTGATTCTAGCCTGTGCTTCATCCAGCCCAGTTTTTCACGTGATGCACTCTGCATATAATTTAAATAAGCATGGTGACAATATACAGTCTTAACATTTTCGTTTCCCAATTTGGAGCCAGTTCGTTGTAAGATACTGAATATAATTCCCTGTGTTATACAGTAGATTCCTGCTGCTTATCTATTTTATGTATAGTAGTTTGTACTCATTAATCCCATACTCCTACTTTGTCTCTCCCTCCCTCCATCTCCCCTTTAATAACTGAGTCTCTTTGTATTCTGTATATAGATTCGTTTGTATAAGATTCCACGTGTAAGTGATACCATATAGTATATCTCTTTCTGTGCCTGACTTCACTAATTGAAGTATTCTATAGATCCATCCATGTTGCCTTAAATGACAATATTTCATTCTTTTTATGATTGAGTAATATTTCATTGTACATATATGTATGTGTGTATGTGTATGTTTATAGCACACCTGCTTAAGTCAGATGAATCAGTGGTAAAGAATTCACCTGCAAATGGAAGAGCTGCAGGAGATGTGGGTTCAATCTCTGGGTCAGGAAGATCCCTTTGAGAAGAGAATGTCTACCCACTCCAATATTCTTGCCTGAAGAATCCCATGGACAGAGGAGCCTGGTGGGCTACATTCCCTGGGATCACAAAGAGTCAGACATGACTGAGCACTCACTCACTTTCCTTACGCCAGTTGTCTGTTGAAGGGTACTTGAGTTTGTTTCCATGTCTTGGCTACTGTAAATAGTGCTGCTATGAACCTTGGGATCCATGTATCTCTGTATTAGAGTTTTGTCTTTTCTGGATATATACCCAGAAGTGAGATTGCTGGATCATGTGATTGTTCTATTTTTAGTGTTTTAAGGAACCTCCATATTGTTCTCCATAGTGGCTACACCAGTTTACATTCCCACCAACAGTGTGCGAGGATTCCCTTTTCTTCACATCCTCTCCAAGATTTATTATTTGTAAACTTTTTGATGAAGGACATTCTGACACATGTGAGGGGATACATCATTTGGGGTTTGAGTTGCATTTCTCTTATAATTAGGATGCTGAGCATCATTTCATGTGCCAGTTGGTCATCTGTATGTCTTCTTCAGCAGAATGTCTCTTTAGGTCTTTTGCCCATTTCTTGATTGGACTGTTTGGTTTTTTTGACATTCAGTTGTACAGGTGTGTATATATTTGGACATTAATCCCTTGTTATTTGCATTGTTTGCAAATATTTTCTTCCATTCTCCAAGCTGTCAATTAGTTTTGCTGATGGTTTCCTTTGCTGTACAAAAGGTTATAAGTTTGATTAGGTCCCACTTATTCATTGTAGACTATACATTTTATAACTTGTGAGTTTAGTAAAAGGAATGTACTCACATGTTTTATTGCCTACACTTAAAATTGAAAAAAACATTTTCTTAATTGATATTAAGTCTTCATTATACAAGTTTTATGCTTCTTTAATCAGTCATAGGGACTTCCCTGGTTGTTCAGAGAGTAAGGAATCTGCCTGTGATATGGGAGACCTGAGTTAGATCCCTGAGTGGGGAAGCTCCTCTGGAGAAAGAAATGGCAGCCTACTCCAGTATTCTTGCCTGGAGAATTCTATGGACAGAGGATCTTTGTGGGCTACAGTCAGTCCATGGGGTCACAAAGAGTTGGACATGAATAAGCAAATAATACTTCACTGATGGGGTCCAGCCCTGGTGGATCCAGGGTGATTTGAAGAGGAGACAGATAAGCAAGGAAAAACTTATTTATTTAGAAATATAAGATTAGATTAGGAAAAAATAGTGTAGTAGGAAAATGAGTGGAGAAAAGAGGTTTATTAACTTGGTTTATGTGGAAAACCAATAAAGTTCCAGACAAGGAACTTGCACCATCTACATTGGGCCACAGGCGCCCGCTTGAATAGTGGAGGGTGCCCCACCTTGGGCTCCCTCTCACATGGGTCCCAGAAGCCCGGGCAAGTAAGTAGACTCAGTGAGCCTCCACGTTCCAAGGGATCGGCCTGAAAAGGAGAGGGAGAGAGAGGGATCAAGAGAAAGAATCGACAGGGGGAGGCCAGGCTTGTGCAAAAACCCCATCACTTTATTATTTTAAAGGAGTTTATATACCCTAAATTTTACATAACAGAAGATACAGAGTCATGCAGGGGCAGCAGTCCTGATCCTTTCTGTATATTTTTTTGTATACAAAAGGTCTCAGGTGATAATTCTTCTGGCCAGAAGGCCTGTTAACACTTTATGGCTCTCTTTCTTAAAGAATGTTAATCTTATTTCCCCTGAAGTGTTTTTCTTTAATCTGCATCTCCTTAAAGCACTAAAGTTACATCTCTGTAGAAGAAAGGCACATTGGGTTATAACAAAGAAGGTACTTAACTCAAAGATCTAATGTTGCTTCTTGTTTTTTCTATATACCAACTATATCAACAAACAAAAGATATGAAAATTTGGCAGCAAGTATTGGCTCAACAATGAAACGCTTAATCAGTTTTATTTTAATGATCTTGACACCTCGGAAGCCCCTGCATTCCTAGGATGTTTTAAGCTTCATGTGCTTCTGGTGGTTGGGAGACTGTAAACAATTTATAAGCTGTAGAAAGTCCGGGGGAACCTGTTAGGCAAGCTAGAGAGTTATCAGAGGGGGGTTGAACTGAAATATCCCTTTCAAATGCAGAAGATTAAAGCCCTGAGTTAACTTTTTCCAGAGAGTGTCAGAAGAGTGGAAAAGTACAATACAATAAGGCAGGCAGATTCTAATTTTTGGGGTACATGCTCAGGAAAACTCAGGGGGAACTCCTGAGGCCCGAATCGCCTTGCCCATCAGGCCTCTCCACATGACCTTGTCATGGGTGGGATTCCTCACGCTGGCTCCCGGCACTTCACTTCAGTTCAGTTCAGTTCAGTTCAGTTGCTCAGTCGTGTCCGACTCTTTTGTGACCCCCATGAATCACAGCACGTCAGGCCTCCCTGTCCATCACCAACTCCCAGAGTTCACTCAGACTCACTTAGTCATTCTCTAAAAATATAATTTATTTTGATGGTGTTATTTGGTTTGAGTTTTTAGTCTGCTTTTCTTTACACAAACCAAAGAATTCTGTCAGGCTCATTATATTCCTTTTTCATATTGCATTACATTGAAAAAAAATTTTTTTTGTACATATATGATTAGATTACTAGTTAGGAAGTGAACTGCCATGGAAATTTAAATTATGTCCTAAAGTTGATCCAACTCATGACTATGCTATTTATTTTATCTAAAAAAATTTTTGTAAAAGTAAAATGGAACTATTTAGCCTGATTTCAATATTATTTTTTACCCTCCTTTTAACCTCTTTTGAAAAATGTTTTTATTATTTCTAATGATATTGAGTTGTATATTATTGTTTCATGGTAGTAGAGTTTCAAAGTAATTCCTTCTGCTATAAAGTTTCATTTTCATTTTAAGTGTTGCTTTATATGTAAGACTAAATGAAGTTCAAGCTTTCTATGAAGTATTTGCAAATAATTCAGTCTTCAGATCAGAACTCCAGTTTCTACATAGGGTATTTGATGTGTTTCAATGTTCCTGAACTGGGGACACAGAATATCTAAATCATAATCTATTTGTTGGAAGATGGATGGATTGTGATGATCTAATTAAGTCAGTCTTACTAAATTATTGCTGCCCTGAATACATAGAAAAATAATAAGTTTCAGTCATCTAGTTAAAGAATATAATTTCATGAATAGAATTCTGGGGACATCCATAAATCATGAGAGCAAAGCTAGAATGATTTCCCACCAGAACCCTAAAGTAGAATTTCTATTTAATTTATTGCATGCATTTTTTAATGCATAGGTAGAAATTTTTATATGAGATTTTGTTTTCATTTTTTTATTCTTGCATTCATAAAAATGAATTTAACCCTGCAGGAAAACCTGGTTTGGGAGTATTTTTTGGCTAATAGAAAGGTTTCTTTAAATGTGTATTTATTATAGTTTAAAAACTGTTATGCTTATTTAATATTATCCTACCTCACTCACATTTCATTTTCCTCTCTTCCACTTTGAGAATTACATTTTAAAGGATTTTCTTATGTGAAAAAAATTTTTTTAGCTGAAACAGCTCCCAAATAAATTACAGGCAGGGGATTAAAAGTCAGCATTCTGTCTCCATTAAAAGTTGTTGATCTGGAAATGTGAGGTGACATTTCCTGCAATATAAAGACTGCAGCGGTGATGGTCTTAGTAATTTCATGTTGCATTTGCACAGATCATTTGTACGTATAGATGTTTTTTGTATGTAGAATTATCTTCCTTCAAATGCAGAAATTATTGAACGAACTCTGTGCCCTCACTCCTTTCCCTACATGTTTCATGTGTGTGTGTTCACCTTTGTGTAATTCTTGATCTCATTCACTATACTGGCCCCAGTACAAGGGCAGTAATTAGAACCCTCTCAGCAATCATCTTCTCACAAACTTTTCCATAAATGTATGAAGTGAATCCCATTGACAGAGTTGTACATGTGTAAGAAGAACAGAAAAATACACAAATTCAGGGAAGGCTACTTCTAATTCTACTGTTCTCTCACTGCAGAATTTACTAACATTTAAAATGATCCCTATTTGTGAACAATTTGAAACATCTATGCCATTTCATCATTGTTTTTTTGTTTTTTTGTTTTTGTCAAATCATGTTTGGTGAATGCCTATGGTAATTATAATACCATCAAATAAACATTTGCTCACTAACTTGGGCTTTTCCTCCACCTCCTCCCAACAGCCACTTTCTATGAGAGATGGGAAAAGGTGAATAAAAGCTTTCTCTTAAGTTACAGTTGTCGGAGAAGGCAATGGCACCCCACTCCAGTACTCTTGCCTTGAAAATCCCATGGGCAGAGGCTGGTAGGCTGCAGTCCATGGGGTCGTGAAGTCGGACACGACTGAGCAACTTCCCTTTCACTTTTCACTTTCATGCATTGGAGAAGGAAATGGCAACCCACTCCAGTGTTTTTGCTTGGAGAATCCCAGGGACGGGGGAGTCTGGTGGGCTGCCATCTCTGGGGTTGCACAGAGTCGGACACGACTGAAGTGACTTAGCAGTAGCAAGTTACAGTTGTAAGCTTATTTCATTTGTGTGGAAGGGAAACAATAGACATTCTCTTGCAAAACAAACTGATGCCCTTGGTAGCCTCAGCAGGTGCCACAGATTACACACAGGGGCCATCACAGCCCCTCTACCTTGATATCTGCATAGCATGTGCCAATACTGTGGACCTGGGAGTTTGTAGGAGTGGATGCCTTTGCTTAACTTTTTCCCAAGCCCTCGGTTATTAGATGCATAAACATATCTTGTAGAGTTTAGTCCCGGCATCTTTTCTGTTTACTGTGGGTTTTTTCATTCATGAATCCATTATTTATGTGCCAAATTATGTTGGGTGTCGCAGAGGTCATAACATCATTCATTGTCTCCTTGTGGATTGGAATAAATCTTACTCTTTTGACATATCATTCAGAATTTCTTGATGCTGCTGGCCATATTGCAATGCATTTCCTTTGATCCAGTGATTTTTAATTTATTTCCATCCTCACAAAATTGCTGTAGACTCTGAAACTACATTTCTAGATAATGTCAAGTGTGAAGTTTCATGTGTAATGTTTCACTGAAACGTTAGATTAAGGAAAAATATTAATTAAAAAGCTGGGTTGATTTTTTTCAAGAGAAAGCATACTTTCAAGCAAAGTAGGATGGATAGGATATATTTTTAAACATTAAGGGAACAAAACTGCTGGATATTTATATAAATAAATAGCAACTGAATATTTAAATAAAATATATAAAAGGAAAAACACAATAGTAAAAGTATTTTGTATTTGTCAATAGAAGCTGACACATCATTCATTGTTGCCACTGGGTATTGTCAGTTATATGACATTTGCAAATAAGGACTGGAATGGTTTCTCAAATCTTGTCATACCTGGGGACACTTCAAAGCTAGTTATGCTGATTGTTGAGTTCTAAAGAAGTCTGATGTTATAAAGTGGTTTGATTCTTTGCTTTGAAAACGGGAATTTCATTTAAAAGACTGAAGCAATGATTTTGAACCTATTCATCTTAAAGTTTTTTATACATTGTAATAATGCTCTTTTTTTAAATTATAGAAATGTAATAAGTGTACCTATGAAAGACTGACCATTAATGAGCATGTTAATTCAGTACCGTATGGTTTGGCTTTTGAGTCTAACGAGCATTAATGATTATTATTATTATTTATTATTTTATGAACATTGTTTATAGAGATACTTTAGGGGCTTATAAGAATCTTCAAAAAATCATTCAGGGAAATCTTTCAGGGCAAGCTCTGTTCTTGAAACAAATTACAAATGAGCCTTCACATTATTAGAAGGATACAACAGAGAGAACTAGAATACACTATTCAGCTCTCTGAGGTGAGAGAAAATTCTGTTGAATAAAAATAACTTTGCAGTTGTATATAATCTGCATTAAAAGCTTAGAGATTTATTTTAAATTCACATGTGTTCCCACATATTAAAAGCTTGTCATACAGCTTATTTTCTTAGGGACACGTTTTTATTTATATTATTTACTTTTAACCTATTTATCCAGCTTACATGTTTACTTTTTTCTGTTTCTGATATAAGGAGCCTTATAACCAATAATGTATTTATATGTAGTGCCTGGCCCTGTACCAGTCAATTCTCTTCAAGGAACCTCTTTTGAAAATAAGATTTTCTTGAACTGGAAAGAACCTTTGGATCCAAATGGAATCATCACTCAATATGAGGTACTGGGAGAATAAGGAAGTTTAATGAAATGTGCATTGAAGGGGAGAATCAAAGAAAATGTTACAGAGAAATAATGGAAAAGAAGTAAATGAGAATTAGAGGTTTAAAATCTCTATTAGTTCTTCTCTGTTTTAATTTATAAATTCCTCTAAATTAAGTATCAAAATGAATATTATATGGTACCTAGACTTTTCAAATTCTTAAGTAAATATTGTTTTTAAAGAAGTAAGATGGAAGTTACCAACAGACTTACTGGTGGTTGAAAAAGAATAAATTTTTACAAAATTAAGAAACTCATATTTCATACTATGATTTAGGGAAAACCATTGAATGAAGTTGATTTTAGGGTAGGGGAAAATAACCTGAAAAGCAAAATATATCATAAACCTCTCTATTCTAGAGCTTCATCTCAACTTTGAATGTAAATTGTTATCTTATTTGCAAATGTGAAAAGATGAAAAGAAAATGTCATTTTAATTGCACAGATAGGTAGTTCTGTTCTTGGGTACTCAGTGTTATTTCCAGTATAAAATACATTTTAGTGGCAACAGAGTGCATTATGAAAATGGAGAATTTTGTTTTTTTCACTTTTAGTGATTGGTCTGTTCAAAGTATTTTTTCTTGATTCAGTTTTGGTGGGAATTTCTGTGTTTCACATGCATTACCTTATATATGGCCATAAAATTTTATATAAATATGTATTCATATTTATGGCTTCCCTGGTGGCTCAGTGGTAAAGAATCCGCCTGCCAATTCAGGAGACACTGGTTCAGTTCCTGGGTCAGGAAGATCCCCTGGAGAAAGAAATAGCAACCCACTCCAGTATTCTTGCTTGGGAAATCCTGTAGACAGAGGATCCTGATGGGCTTCAGTCCATGGGGTCACAAAAGAGTCAGATACGACTTAGTGACTAAAACAACAACAACATTCATATTTAATTATATTGACATCTTTTGATGGAAGAAAATAGATGTATATTGATCCAGTCAGATAACTCTAGGTTTATCTGTACATAAATAGATAGAGATGGACAGACAGACAGATAATAGATACAGAATAACAGTGAAATAACCATATCAAAATGAGAAAGAAAAGAAGGGGAAAAAAATGTGATTCACTCCACACAGATGCCCTTGAGTGCTATCTTATTTAAAGGGTTTTTTTTTTTTAGAATGTATTATGATATGTATTGGATATGTAATAGGAAATAATATTTCTCAAAACAGGTCAGTTACAGCAGCATAAGGTCATTTGATCCTGCAGTTCCTGTGGCTGGACCTCCCCAGACTGTATCAAATTTATGGAACAGTACACACCATGTCTTCATGCATCTCCATCCTGGAACCACCTACCAGTTTTTCATAAGAGCCAGCACTGTCAAAGGTTTTGGGCCAGCCACAGCCATCAATGTGACCACCAATATCTCAGGTATGAAATGAATAAAGTACAAACAGAATTGGTTTGTAATAGTGTGTCCTAAAGAATCACAAATATACTGAGTGTAATTCACGTCATTTTTTGAATCTTTAATATAGTTAGTCATGATTGAAATCAAAAATTTATAAATTCTTTTTGTTCTTCCATGTTCATTTTTATTATAATTCTACGGAGCCAAACAATTCAGTACATGGATATTTGATTTGAACTTTAAAACTCGGTTACAATCACTATATCTTGGGAACACATAATAATCAAGCTAAGGCTAATGAAATTTACAGTTAGTGTGCTTCCCAGGTGTACTTGAACTTTTAAGGTAATTTATCGTTATATATCCCTTGAGTCCAGTAATTTTATCCTTTAGCAATTTAAAAACAATTTAAAGTGAAATTGAGGTATTGGAGGCATGATGCTTCTCAGTATGATTTATACATATGTGTGTGTATGTATAGTACACATATGATATACATACATATGTAATAATACTCATACACATTTTGTACCTATTTAGTCTGTTTATTCTACTTCCTAAGTAACTCCCAGATAATTTGCCTCTTTCTCATGTCACCGTTCCTACCTTTCCCTCTGGATTGTATTTAAAGCTATCATTGACATATCTTTCTAAGTAGCACTCTTGCCTTTAGACTTATCTTGTTCCTGTGTTGTTTTTTGTTTTTCTATTGATCTTTGTACAAAATTTATTTCTCCCTTTTTTTTTTCAAAATCTAATATACAATATTTACTGTATTGTGCCTAGTATGATATTTTTACGTGATTAGCATTTGTGGCACTTCATTTTATGACCCTTTTCATCCTCTTCTCCTATCCGTGGGCTTCCCTGGTGGCTCATAGGGTAAAGCATCTGCCTGCAATGCAGGAGACACAGGTTTGATCCATGGGTTGGGAAGATCCCCTGGAGAAGGAAATGGCAACCCACTCCAGTATTCTTGCTTGGAGAATCCCATAGACAGAGGAGCCTGGTGGGCTACAGTCCATGGGGTCGCAAAGAGTCGGACACGACTGAGCAACTTCAATTTCACTCCTATCCATAAATCCAAAGTTCCAGTCACAGCAAACTATTGTATTGTCCGTGTTCTTTCACATAATGGTATCTTCATATATTCTGTTTCTTTATCTCTGGTATATTTTTCCCATGTTCTCTCTTTCTGATGAGCTTTTACTCTTCTTTTAATATTCAGTTCAAGCATTGCCTAAATAGTGAAGTCCTCTCTGTTTCATCTTCCCGATTCCCAGCACTAGTTTAGAAGAGTGTGGTCCCCCAGCATCAACTTCACATTAAAATGTCCTAGAAATGTACATTATCAGGTCCCTCCCCAGGCTTTCTGAATCAGAAACGGTAGACAAATGGGACAGCATTCTGTATTTTTATTTTAAGAGACCTCTAGTAGTTACTGATTTCCCTAGTCTGAGAACCACCATCCAATTAACTGTCTCCTATTTTGGTCACCTAAATTCTTCTATAATTTTTTGATGTATACAAGAGTGTCACTCTTGATAAATCTGAATCCCTACTTTTAACTCTATAAATGTCAAAAACCATGCTTTATTCGCTTCTATATTTATAGCACTTCTTGTAAAGTTTGACACATAGTAAGTATTCAGTAAATGTTCAATGAATGAATGCAATACTCTATACTTTTTATTAGATACCATTTGTTCATAGTTTTTCTGATAATGTACGTATTTCACTGGTCATAATCCTCCCATAAACATCTTTCTGCATGGAAATGATCAAAAGCCATTTGAGGTTATTCACCCAGTTCAGGATTAGGAAGGCTCCTTACCCCCAAAAATTATCAAATATTTTTTAAAAATTTAGATTTCTTCTTTTTAAGAATCTGGCAACGAGGGCACTAATTCTTGGTAATTAACAGCTGAAGTGCTCATTTCCATTCAGAATACTTCATGTGTCTCTGTTGTGACCACAATGGTGAAAGTGATCAAGATCAATGCTAGGTCATTCCATAACCTTTAGATCGAAGCAGCACCACCTCCCCAGGCAGCCTTTTACCTAGGTTCCTGCCATTTCTGTCTCCACATCTCCATGTGCAACTCCACAACCAGAACTCCCCAGAGTCTATGCTATTAACATCTTCCTCCCATCCCATCAATGCTGGTTTCAAGATCTCTGGAACCTAGATGTTAAAACAGCTTCATAAAATGTTTGGAGTGTGTATCACAAGTTGCCAGATTATAATTTAAAATTTAACAAGTCTTAACTTCTTATCTTCTGCTGCCTTAGGTTCTCAGAGTTAACACTCAGTGGCATTTGTTAAGGTACAGTTTAATTTTAAGTATTAAATTGATTTTTTTCCTTCAGTTCAGTTGAGCCGCTCAGTCGCCTGTCCGACTCTGCAACCCTATGGACTGCAGCATGCCAGGCCTCCTTGTCCATGACAAACTCCTGGAGTTTACTCAAACTCATGCCCATTGAGTCGGTGATGCCATCCAACCATCTCATCCTCTGTCATCCCCTTCTCCTCCTCCCTTCAATCTTTCCCAGCATCAGGGTCTTTTCAAATGAGTCAGCTCTTCTCATCAGGTGCCCAAAATATTGGATCTTCAGCTTCAGCATCAGTCCTTCCAATGAATATTCAGGACTGATTTCCTTTAGGATGGACTGGTTGTATCAGGATCATTTATTCAATTTAAACTATAATATATTCTTGTTTATTGATTGAAACTTTTTCCTTCATTAATCATTTATCAGCTCCAACTTTACCTGACTACGAAGGAGTTGATGCCTCTCTCAATGAAACGGCCACCACGATAACAGTCTTGTTGAGGCCAGCACAGGCGAAAGGTGCACCTATCAGGTAAGAGGGGAAAATCATAGTCAGAGGGAAAATGGCCAGTAGAACAGATGTTTCCTCATAGCCATTCAGCAGCCAATATAGTCGGTCATCTTTAAGAGACATTCATTTGACAGCTAGTATCAGAATGGTTTTATTTTGTGTGTGTCTTTGTTTTTTCTTTCGGTCAAACCTATGAAGAGATTTTTAAGAGTAAAATTCTAAGGGAATTTTGAGATATTCATGAACTGAACCATTCACTTCTCTGTACTGTTTGATTTAAGAACATTGTTCTTTGAATTTTTTCTTTCTCTAGCCCCATTTCATTTCCCTTCCTCTGTTGGTATCTGTGGAAATGAGCTTTGAAGGTATTTGTCAGGAATAGAATGAGAAAATAACCCCTGTACATTGTATTAAATCTGTTATGAATAATTCCACATGAGTGAAATATTGATTGAATAATAATATAGATTACATAATAATAATATATTTTTATAAATATGATTGAAAAATAGGAAGCTTTGAGGAAATAAAAGGAGAATAGTTAAAATGAACGTGGCTTATGTAACCTTTTAATTCCTAAATTGTTGCTTATCAGAAATTTCATAGTAAATATTAAAATTCAATTTGCCATTTAAGTTAACTATCTAGTATTAAAACCTGCCACATATTATCCTCATCTTGAAGAAATTATGAGTCATGTTATTTTCACAGATTGAGTGAAATTATTTTAATGATTTTAATTCAAGTATATTAGATAAATGTAAAATGTAATTAGATAAATGTAAAAAACTTTAACAGGTTTCTATTTGAAAGTTGTAGATTTGTTGGGTACTTTTGTTTATATACTTTTCTGGAGAAATAAATCAAGGCACAGAAATCATTGCAGGTGTATCGTAATTGAGTCATCTCAAGTTGTTTACATATTCATAAAAAATTAATCTTTGTTCTGTGGATTATATGACATGCTTGACCTTATGGGCACATATTAACCATGTAAATAATCCTGTATCACTGGAAAGGAAGAAATATTTTTGTTAATTAAAAAAGAAAATATTGAATAAAGGAACCTGAGTCCATAAAGGAAACTCTTACCTCATGTCTGGCTAAAAGTCACAGTAATACCACAGCAGAGAAAAAAGAGATGATCAGATACATTTGTAATAGAAACACTTGTGAGGCACTGGATACTTGAAAATGCAAAGTCTATAATACTCTTCATGAATGAGTGATCTGTGAGGAAGTCTGATTTCTGATCCAAAGAAGAAAGAGAAAATGTCTGCATTCAACATCTTTTACTATTGACAAGTAATCAGAGTTATTCACATCTTCTACCTGTGATAAAATTTACTTTATGGTTGTTCAGTTCTGCTATTATTGTTTAAATGAACTGCCAGGTACTTGCATTTATCTTTTTAGAGTTGTGTTTGAGTGGACTCAGCTCTACTTAATGTAAGTTGCACACACAGTTTATTATTATTATTACACAATAGTGCCACATAATGTAGCCTAAGCTTTTTATTAATCTAATCAAATTATTATACAAATATTAGTTGACCATGCATTATGTGCAAGGCACTATGCTAAGCATTGTAAACCAAAGGTAAAACAATCGCAACAGAACACAGACCTTGGCCCAGATTTGTCACAGACAATCTATGTCTGCAATGAGAGGGGTCTTCATCCTTGTAAATCCTTTGCTCATAGTTGGTGTTCATGAACTTTGTTGAATTTGTGTATATATTATTGATAATATGTTTTTAAGTCACAAGTCTTTCTTTGACTTTATTTGCATTTACCTACCACTATATTTGCATTATATTTGTGAACAAATAATGTATACCCCAGTGAAAAGTTTTGTCCTAAATAATGCAGAACTTAGTATCACCAACTACTTTGTTCTTCAGTATTCATTAAGACTGTGTCCATACACTAAAGTAAAATTTGTGTAGTGCAGTTCTAACAAGTATGATTCTTTAACAAAATTAATTTTTGAATACATAATTATTTTAGTGGGCTTCCCTGGTGGGTGAGACAGTAAAGAATTTGCCTGCAATGCAGGAGACCCAGGTTCAATCACTGGATTGAGAAAAATCCCCTGGAGAAGAAAATGGCCACCCACTCCAGTATTTTTACCTAGAGAATCCCATGGACAGAAGGGCCTTGTGGGCTACAGTCCATTGGGTCACAAAAATTCAGACACAAATGAGTGACAAGCACAATCTTTCTAAAGCTTGAAAGTTGCTGCCTGACACTTAACTAGTCCTTTGAATCTCCTCACCAACTTTTTGAGATCTAGACTTAAAGCTGTCATTACGTGACAATCATTACTATGATTCAAAGTTAATATTACCAACATTTGGAATCATTTCCCTAGAATGCATAATTTAATTTTTTCTAAAGCATTTTATATATTTCTTAAATGAATTCAGATTTTAAACTGAATAGATATAATTATACATTAGAATTCATAGAATGTCCCAGTTATTAAAAGACTGATCCAATGTAGCTGTGTTTTCAAATAAAGAAAATAGCAGTGAAATGTTGCAAAAGCACAAGAGAAGAGTTCCTCAGTGGTGAATTCAGTTTGTTGTAAGATGTAATAAATGAATGTGTTTTATCACACCTTTTTCCAAATATAAGCTCGGCCTATTTTAAGCTGGCAAGAAACTATCTATTCTAGAGTATAACTAAATGTTTATTTTGCAGGTAAAAACCTATTCTTGCATTTTAAATATTAAGTACCATATATTTTAAGTTAGATAATTAGGACGTAGTCATGAAATGCCATCAAAACCATCATTTTCCCCACAATTATATAGAAAAAGAAGTTATCTGATGCTCAGTGATTGCTTAATGGGCTTCCCAGGTGGTGCCAGTGGTAAAAAAAAACCTGCCTGCCAGTGCAGGAGGCATAAGAGATGTGGATTTGATCCCTGAGTCAGGAAGATTCTCTGGAGGAGGGCATGGCAACCCACTGCAGTATCCTTGCCTGGAGAAAGTCATGGACAGAGGAGCCTAGTAGGCTACAGTCCATGGGGTCACAGAGTCAGACAGAACTGAAGTGGCTTAGCATTCAAGATAGCTTAACAGGATTACAGATCAAAATACAGAACTGGGTTTAGCTAGAGTTCAAACCTTGTATATTAGAGTTACTCCCTGGGTCAGTTGGTCACATATACACAAGTTGAAACATTATGACTACCTTCTTCATTCATCTGCAGAATATTTCATTCATCTGCAGAATTTTAAAGAGATTAAATATTTGCACCTGAATTTTCTTACCAGTGTCACACAAGAAAACTTAATTGAATTCCAGATAAAAATGCTTTGAAGTTTAAGCAAAGATGGAAATAGTAGTACTTTCCCCTCCCCGCCTCCCCCCCCCCCCCATTTTATGAGTACACAGGTCTTATGGTCCAAGTAAAATCAAATAGATGTTGTTTTAACTTAATGTTTATTCTGACGGTATTTTGCAAATGTTTAGGTAACAATGGTGACACAAGTTTGAATTGGATAATGTGTATTTGAAGGTAGTGAGAGCAAGATATAGATATAAGAATGTGGTAAGGTATTAACCCCAGTATAATGAGTACAGATTTTGACAGTGAAAGCATCACATAATTTTGACAAAATGGAATGTTAGAGAAGTGTAGTTAATGTTCAAAGTGGTGTCTGAGAAAAATATCAGCAGTATTGAAAATAATTCTCTTTTGCCTTCTCCATGGACAGCTCATGGCGTACAGAGAATATTCAAAAAATAACTGACTGACTGGGTGGCTCGATAGGTGGGTGCCTAGATTACATGAAGGAGAAAAGGAAGGCAAGGAAACTAGGCCAGTAACATGATCATAAAGGTATCAATACTTCCCTAATGATGGAAGCAATTGAGATGAGAAGAAATCGTCGATTGCAAGGGAGCTAGAACATGATTAAAAATAAAATTTGGTAACATTAATGCCAATGTTTTGAGCTTTGTTGATTCTTAAGCTAGTAGCTCCTCTTACAGAAATAGGAAAGTCGTGAGAGACGTGCTTTGCATGGTTACGAAGTGAAGAGGTGGGGACCAGGAAATGTAATGGACATCAAAATGATAATTATGTAAAGCAACTATACTTTAATAAAAATTAATTTTAAAATATGGTAATTAAGCCTTTACTCTGTGGATTATCAGAATGTTGGCATTGGGGCAGTCGATAGGAATGATGATGGCTATGAGATCTTGGGAGGTTTGTTGGTTAGAGGAATTGTAAAACATTGGAGCTAGGGAATTTCTCCTAAAGCTTTAAGGTGACATTTTCAGTTAAAAAATGAGGAAGTATACATTGTATACTTTGTGACTTGTTATTACCTAGAAATCATACAAACTAAAACTTAAACCATAATCACAGAGGATTTACTTACTGCTAAGTCGCTTCAGTCGTGTCCGACTCTGTGTGGGTTAAAAAAAAAGTCCATGGAATGCGAAAGTGACTTTGCATTCAAATTCAACATTTTTAAGCATTAAATCAGGAAAACTATCTACCATGTCTATCATATAATTGCTTTGAGTTAATGGCAAAAATCTCTATAAAGTTTTACAGCTGAAGGGAAGTTGTATGAAAGAAGTCATTATTTAGCTTCCTAAAAAACTAAAAATGATGCCATACCAATGTTTAATCAAATTATAATATAGTGAAATCATCTTTAGTTTTTTACCATAAAGAAATCATATTTTGAGTGTTGAGTAAAGATTCATGATGTCAGTATATTGATTTTAACCTGATTATAGAAATGTTTTAAAAATGTAATTAAGAAGAATGGGGAAATGTGAAATATAGGAAGAGTGAATAAAATTATTCATGTGGCTTTGGAATATTTAAAATTGCCAGAGTACTAAACTCAAGTAATATTTAGATATAGCTAGACTTAAGTACCGTTAGGTAATTAGACACCACAAGGATGAAAGAGCATAGGCCAATTTCATGTAATCAGTCAAATAACTTTTAATTTAATTTCTTATTTCTTACTCTCTGCCCTTTAATTAATTTGTAGTGATAAATAAGTATCAGGGAAAAAACAACTTTAAAAAAATGAGGAGTATATGGTTAAAGAACAGCCTACTCAGATGAATTGAACAAGGAAGATAAGAAAATTTACTTTTTAAATGAACTTTATAATTTTAGTTTGGGGCTCCATCTCAAGTTCGATGAGATCTTTCCCAGAGAGCAGACTCGACTCCTCTTACTCCTCTCCAACATCAGCAGTTCACTTTTGTTCTTAACAGATCTGAAGAGACAAGCTGTCGTGCGTGAAGTTCTTTAATTTGGATTGTACAACCTGCGTCAGTTTAATAGAATTAGTTAAGACTGAATGTTCACTAGATGTTCTAGATTTTTCTAGAGATATGGGATAATTAACAAGGAATTTATTTTTAAAGATTAAGTTAAAGATTAACAAGGTTGGGTAATTATCAATATGTCTATTAGGACAAGAATATAAGGTTAGATTTATTTGAGTAGTGTGCATGTGCAAGTTTATCCACATATATGAATGTATCCATAGGATATATAGACGTATAACATACAAATATGGATTCTAAATTGAAAATGAGCAGAAAAAGAAAAGACTAGGCTTGCCTAACATAACATATGTCAGCTCTGATCTCTCTCTCTCTCTCTAAGGGCTATGCTTATGTTTCGCTGTATTTTAAAATTGACAAGTGCCTGCTCCACATACCCCTCAGAGAGCCTGTATCTTGTCAATAGCATTCCTTGGAGCTTAGAGACCCAACTTGGCAGAAGTATAGGGAATGATGCAGTTATGGATAATTTCAAATAACATAGAATTCTACCTTAGTTACTTTCTCAAATCTCAGTTTGTGACATTAGTACAGTTTCTGTCCTATTTCTAAAGGAAAGGAGATTGATACTAACCTGCCTATTTTTTAGCACAGTTTTAATGGAAAATGGGAACTTAAATAATTAGGAGGAAAAGAACATCTTTTATATACAAATCTCCTTTCTCTTAATTTGTGCAACTTTCCTGTTTGTAAGTATGATGGAGTGTGTATTTAGTTAAACTTTTATACTCGATTCTAAACTAGCATAGAATTTAATGTTTATTGTCTTAGATGCAACATTTATCTCTCTCTTTCTCTCTCTTTTATTTTTTGGAAGTTCAGTAAAGAAAATGTTCTATTACTGCTGGAGATGCATTGAATAGCAACTATTTTCTCCATATGGAATGATCTAATTTGCCTGGAAATTCAAGATTCAAACATACAGCCCTACACACAGCTGATTTATTTTTAATTTATATGTGACCATAGTACTTTCTTTCATAATTGTCAGGAACTTAAATTATATATTTCTTACAAATTTATTATATATGTATGTAATATACAATAAAATAACAATATATTAATAATGTCCATTTTCTCAGATGTACGTTACCTTCAAATTTTGTACATTACCTAAAAAAATGTATATTTTCCTAAAGAATGTCCTACAGAGAAAATTATTAATATACCAGTTTCAGAAATAGAATTAAAATTATAATTAGTGGTGAGGTAGATATTTACTTTAAAGCTCAATTATTTTCTCTCCTTTCCTCTGTAAAAGACTAGCTATTAGAGAAAAGTTTTAAGACTTTTAAGAAAGGTATTAGAAGCTTTAGGTTTGAGCTTTAATGGGCCAAATACCATCTGTTTCTACAATTTGTAACATTTTATTATTAACAGCTCTAGAAGAAGGAGGCAGTCTATTTCAGTGGCGAGGACAGATTTCTGTCCATCTGTGCCCGTATTGCAGCATGTCACTTGTGCTTTAGAGCTGCATAGCTCTGAGCCAGTGTTGATGCCATGGCAAGGTCAAGAGGTCGAGAAGCCTGTCAGCACATCCTGTCTCTAGCATGATGACAACCACAAGCTGGTGCTTCCAGCCCCGCTCTGAGGCAGTCACTCTGTTGAGCCTTGGAGCGAGGCCTTCCACACTATGATTTCAAAGGAAAATGTTAACTTTAAACATTTTAAAATATCAGACAAAAAACTTAATGTATGATATGTCTCCGGTTAATGTCAGGTTCCTTATTAAGGGATCTCATCTCTCAGCATTTACAAATGTGCAGAGTTCTATGGTGATTTGTCTTGTCTTTTTTTTTTTTTTTTTCCAGGTCCTTAGTGATTGTATTGGGGTTGGGGGAAACAAATCCATGTGAAATGCTACTTTACTGCAAAAGAGCTTGAAAATCAGAATACAGGAGGTTAAGATTGACTTTAAAAGACCGAAACATTGCATGTTGATATTAAACACCCCATTCTTTTTTTTTTGAGAAAGCTCTATATCTAGAATCTCTAATTGTGTGCTTTGTTTTTCCTTTTCCAATAAGTGCCTATCAGATTGTTGTGGAGGAATTGCATCCCCACCGAACCAAGAGAGAAACCGGAGCCATGGAATGCTACCAGGTTCCTGTCACATACCAAAATGCCATGAGTGGGGGAGCACCATACTACTTTGCTGCCGAACTGCCCCCAGGGAATCTTCCAGAACCTGCCCCATTCACCGTGGGTGATAACAGAACCTATCAGGGCTTTTGGAACCCCCCGTTGGCTCCACGCAAAGGATACAACATCTATTTCCAAGCCATGAGTAGCGTGGAGAAGGTGAGCGTCCTCCAAGATTTTGCTTTTTCACTGCCCTGAGGATTAGCCACAGTCAAATTTTATAAATACTCAGTAACATTTGTCAAGGGAAGAAAAATGAAATTCATTGTGTAGGGGGTGTTGTTTCTGTTCCTAGCAGCATGTGCGCGGTTTGGGGCCTACTGTAGGGGCGGGGCTCCATGCCAGTTATTTGCACATGATTCCTGTTTCCTAGTAACTGCTTCTCTTTGAGCCCTCTTCAGGAAAGCCCACAAGAGCAATTGTGAGTAAAATGATTTGAAAAGATGGGTGTACTATTGCCAGGCCTCCAGCCCCTGGAAACTTAGGGCATTGTACTGTCTTTTTTGCTCAATAGTGGCACACTTCAGGAGATTAAATTTACTGCAGGATAAACAGAATGCGTGTTCCACAGCAGGCTAATAAACCCTTATAAAGTTTTCAGGGGATACAAGCCAAATAGTAAATAACTGGTAACAATCCTCTGATTACAAAGTAATAGGGTGCCTGTGGTATATCTGACAGAACCTAAACAGAAGCAGCCTGGCGATGGCGGGATGCTGTGCGGTTAGAGAAGTCTGTTTTCCATTCCCTGGCTGCCCCTCCTTTTCCCATTTTGGACACAGTTGTTGTTGAACGCTGCCACGGCTCCCAAATGAATATTGAAGAGGGAAACACAACAGGAAGTTAGAAGCTACCAGGGGTTCCATATGTAGGGAAATAACCTGGGCTTTCATGTCTCATGCCATTCTCCTGAAAGATTTTCTTTCCTAAAACATATTTTATTTAAGTTTTTTTTTTTGTAGGGAGGTATAGAAAAAAAATTGAGAATGGAAACCTTCTACAACTTAAAATTCAATACAAGAATGACAATTTTATGTACTTTGTAACTATATAGGAAATTGTTGGGTTTGAGAAATCGAGTCCCTGAGATGGGTACCTGGGAGATGATGCAGGTATCCAATTGCAGCAGTCCTATTATATCCTGGAATCATTTCATTGCACGACATAATAATCTATTTGCATTTCTGTAAGGGATCGTGAGAACTTAGGGTATCGACTGGCTGCTTTTGAATGAAAACTTTATCTTTGTGCTTAGTTGTATGGTTAGATTACAGTATATGGAAAGGAAAATGTCATAGCATCTTCTAAGATGTACTTCAAAGCCAGAGGCTGCTCATGGTTAAAAATGCTCTTCTCATCTTCTAGTTTATTTTTGTATAAGTAGGAGTCAGCTGCCTACTTTCCACCCACATATCATTCTGTACTACTGCCATGATGGGGCTGCTCAAAAAAGAGACAACCACAGAAGTTTTATTCCATTCTGGGTATAAAGTAGCATAGTTCTGTGTTTGGGTATTCATCTTTAGAGAGGTGAGAGATTCCAAATTAACTTTTGTATCTTGGTCTGTGGTATGAGAGAAGTGTTAATGAATGTCTGTTACTTATAAAGAATTTTCTCTGGCACTTTTAAAAGCTTTGATATGAATTTTCTCTTCTAATTGTTAATATATCTACATGTGGTTTAACCAAAGTACAGAGTAGCAGTAGTATGTTTCACAATTATCTTGGAAGAAAAGCATTAAAATCGACATGGCTCTTACCAACAGAGACCAGTAATCCTGATGGAGTTAACAGGAATTGCTTTTAAGAAATCAAAATTCTTTGAGCCTTTATGGTCCTGTGAAACAGTCTCTTTAAGTGTACTGTGGAGGCCTGAGGTCACAGTTAAATAATAAAAGTGCAGATTTTCATTTTGAATTACTAATTTTTCCCTCAATGCTTTAATTTAAAAATAACAAATGCTTAAGAGGAAAGTATATAAAGTCTTGGTTTATCTATCTATAAAACTACTCAAGATGGAGTTACATACACGTCTTGAAAACAAATAGTCTCTGTTGTGTTCCCCACCTTTAATATCTTATCCAACCTCTTGGATTCAAGGATATGTATTCAAAGATACAAACTGAATGAACTAAATTTTGGAGGAGTGAAGTGCAGACCTCGAAGTGTATTTCACCCTCCTAGTACCACTCCACAACATTTAAAAAACACAAGGAAGAGAAAAAAGAATTTTTAAATTCTGAAATGTCTTGTCCTTTCCCATTTCTCCTTCAACTTCCTGATCTCATCTGTCTAGCAAGAGGAAGAAAAATAATCCCACCAAGAAATATTTAATCCCTAACACCTAAATTGAAAAGAAAAAAGAGCAGATGAAATATACAGCAACTGTGATGCAATTTTATGACTTTCATCATTTAGCTCCTTAGTCATGCTAGAATCAAAGTGAAACTGTCTGTAGTGTTCAGCTTTGGTCTGAATCTACAGGTGTGAGATGAACATGAAATTTATATTTGGGTCTGATTTGTATTAGCTTTGGAAATATGTTTTTTCTTTATGATCATTCAAAAGGTACAATAAATTTGAATAAAATGCTGGATTGTTTGTCCCAGCAAGATATCCTGTTTCATTGCAAGGTAAACAGAGATACCTAAGTCTTTAGAAAATACTAGTTTTTTTAAAGTTATTTAACATTTTTTTAGAAATCTCTGTGAAAACATCTAAAAAATAGTGTCTTTAATGCTGTGATTCTGTTCTTTGGAAACCTACTTTATAACCCCAGATTCATCTTCATACTAGTTGTAGTTTATGAAATAGGAAACATTACCTATAACTGACTGTTTTCATTTTTTTATAACTGATTTTTTTTATTCCATCAGGAAACTAAAACCCAGTGTGTACGAATTGCTACCAAAGGTAAGAGGTTTGCTTTTTTTTTTTTTTTTTTCCAAATTCCATTTGCCAACTTTCTAAAATGAAAGAGCTTTGTTCCCTGCTTCAGGGCTAATTAAATGTGGCACTTCTATCACAGAGTATTTGTAGTTGGGCCCAGGTAAACTGCCAGCCAAGTTTTCTGACTCACTTGGGTGTCTTTAACAAGTAATGGTGTGCTACTTTTCATCCCCTAGTACTTGACTGGAGGAATCTTGTTATGACAATAAGAGGGATTTAGAAAACTTCGGAAGGGTTTGTTTCTGCCATTTTAGTGTCTGAGAGGTCTTGTGCTGCTGATTAGCCAACATATTATGAAAACCTCAGCAGTATCTGCTTGAAACAGCAAATTCCTTATTTAACAACTTCTGTTACTTTTGGTTATAGACAATTAAACACAAAAGACAGCTAGTCTAGGCATATGTAAGGGTAAGGATGGAAACAGGTCCATATCAGTAGTGTAGGTGGACTGAAGATTCTTTCCTTTTTTATTAAAAAAAATTTTTTTAATCCAACTGTTGCCAAGAAATTAGGTCTGGGAACAGCCAGGGCTATTTCTCCTGACATTGTATATTATAGTTTAGTTGCATTGTTTCTTTAAGAGAAAGCATTTTCATCTTTGAATGAGTATTTAGAGTTCAGAGTGGGAGAAAGTCTCCTGTATTCCACTATGTTTATAATCCTTCATTTAAGAGTTATGTAACTGTGCCAACAGGGAAAGAGAGCTACTTGGTGTATTCTAGCAAGAGAAATGAGAAAAATCTGTCCGTACACAGACATAGGGCTCTGCAGAGGGTTGAGGCTCTGGGTGGTTTGCTGCCAGAATTAGTATTAGGTCCCCATTCATAGCAGTAGTTGATTCATTTAGAGTAAAAAATGAATGGCCATATTCTGTTTGTGCTGGCATCTTTCCTTTTATCATTTTTCTCCATCTAATCATCAATCTGCTCAATTAAGCATTTGTTTTATACTCTTGATTTGTAAAGGCAATAACAATAGACTTTTCCCTTGACTCATGAGGAGTAATAAAAAAGCTTCACAGAAGAGAAAGTAATATACACTTTTCAATTCAAATACTAGGGTTCCTCATGATATTTTTAAAAATAAAGCAAACTTAAGGAAAACAGAATGCATACATAGATGCATGAAGTATATAGGCATTTTAAAAATTTGGCATATGTATCAACAATTAAAATTGAGATTTTTAGAATATAGTAGCAGAAGGCATTTAGGTCCTAAGTTTTTCAGATTTAAAACAAAACCAGAAATGTAAAATGGTCTCACGTCAGCCTTCAAGAAGCTTCTTAAATATGCATATTAGTGTTAGTCACACTGTCCAACTCTGCAGTCCTATGAATTGCAACCCAACAGGCCCCTCCTCTGTCCATGAGATTTTCCAGGTAAGAATATTAGAGTGGGTAGCCATTCCATTTTCCAGGGGATTTTCCTAGCCCAGGGATTCAACCTGCATCTCCTACATTGCAAGCTGATTCTTTACCATCTAAGC
Organism: Neotragus moschatus; assembly: GCA_006410615.1. NCBI lineage: Eukaryota > Metazoa > Chordata > Mammalia > Artiodactyla > Bovidae > Neotragus > Neotragus moschatus. Next base: position 118,320 of record SJYA01001363.1, on the reverse strand, counting down.
CATAAATGATTCTAAAATTTTAAGTTTTCTTGTTCAGCTAACTATTTGTATTTATATAAGTATTATTTTGTCCCTCACTCATGCAAATAAAATTATGATGACCAATAGCATTTGATATTTAGACTGCAGGAGAATAGAGATTATGGAAATCAGATTTACCATGTGGCAGAGAATATTTGCCAGAGACTCAGAGGTAATACAATATAGTCCATTTATGGGAATTTCTTCTTTGCCTAGAAATCCAGCGCTGCTGTGTTTCTGGGTCTCGGGTTGACAGTGTTGTTTCTTGAGTGAAAGAAATCTGGCCCCACTAACGTGTTCAAACCCTGCCTTTGCCACTTCTCACTATTCTTTTAAGTTGAACAAAATAAAATGAAATTCTCATTCTAAATAAGAATGTTGGAGAACCTCAGCAGGCTTAGCGCAGCCGCTCAGTCGTGTCAGCTCTCTCCCACCCACGACCCGCAGCACGCAGGCCTCCCTGTCCACCAGCAGCTCCCGGAGTTCACCCAGACCCATGTGCACCAAGTCGGGGATGCCATCCAGCCATCTCATCCTCAGCCATCCCCTTCTCCTCCTGCCCCTAGTCCCTCCCAGCATCAGGTCTCTTCCAATGAGTCAGCTCTTCGCATGAGGTGACCAAAGTACAGGAGCTTCAGCCTCAGCATCAGTCCTTCCAGTGAACACCCAGGACTAGTCTCCTTTAGGATGGATGGCTGGATCTCCTTGTAGTCCAAGGGACTCTCAAGAGTCTTCTCCAACACCACAGTTCAAAAGCATCAATTCTTTGGCACTCAGCCTTCTTCACAGTCCAACTCTCACATCCATACATGACCACTGGAAAAACCATAGCCTTGACTAGATGGACCTTTATTGGTAAAGTAACATCTGTGCTTTTTAATATGCTATCTAGATTGGTCATAACTTTCCTTCCAAGTTGTAAGCGTCTTTTAATTTCATGGCTGCAGTCAACATCTGCAGTGATTTTGGAGCCACAAAAAATAAAGTCTGACACTGTTTCCACTATTTCTCTGTCTATTTTCCATGGAGTGATGGGGCCGGATGCCATGATCTTCGATTTCTGAATGTTGAGCTTTAAGCCAACTTTTTCACTCTCCTCTTTCCCTTTCATCAAGAGGCTTTTTAGTTCCTCTTCACTTTCTGCCATAAGGGTGGTATCATCTGCATATCTGAGGTTATTGATATTTCTCCCGGCAATCTTGATTCCAGCTTGTGTTTCTTCCAGTCCAGCATTTCTCATGATGTACTCTGCATAGAAGTTAAATAAGCAGGGTGACAATATACAGCCTTGACGTACTCCTTTTCCTATTTGGAACCAGTCTGTTGTTCCGTGTCCAGTTCTAACTATTGCTTCCTGGCCTGCATACAGATTTCTCAAGGGGCAGGTTAGATGGTCTGGTATTCCCCTCTCTTTCAGAATTTTCCACAGTTTATTGTATTAATTCAGAGTATTACTTATGTTAAGCAATGATGATATAGATCTTTGCCAATCCCTCAAAATAATGTGACTTCAGTACTAGCATACATTTTAAGCATGCATTCCAATATTAAGAAAAAGTTACTTGTCATAAAAGTGCAGGTGTGGGTAGATTTTATTAGTAATATATGACAAAACTTATAAATTCTAGTGATATTTTATTTATTCTTTCTTCCCTCCTTTGTTATCTTTCCTCTAATTACTGGATAAGATTAGTTTTTTTAAAAAAGAATTTGCTTTATAGTTTTAATTTTGTCCTGTGCTGCTTTTGTCAAATTTTTCATTGGTGCCCTCTTCTCTGAGTGTGCAGATGGGTAAAAGTTCTTTTTTAAGTGATCAGGCATTCAGAAATAACAAGCATGAGAAGAAAAGTAACTCTAAGTCTGTCAAGAAGTTACAGTAATACCACAGAAGCTCCATTTGGTTGTACCATGTGTGTGGAATCTTTTTGACTGAATTCATTCCCACCATATTTATCACAGATGAACTTGAGTACATCTCAACAATCTCAGCTCTTAAATTGCACTCTTGTGCTGTATCTTTACAACTGCAACAAAGGGGGATTTGAAAGTAGGAGTGAGGTCTGAAGAAAAAAATATATTTAATTGGGTCTCAGGCTCTAAAATCTTAACCCTAGTTTCTTAAAATTGTGCAAAGATGCTTTATATTTTGCCAGGTATATGTGGAAGGAAATGGTAAAACATCAGAAACAAATTTTCAGATCAGCTTACACTGCTTTTTATGCTGATGGAGGGGCTTCCCTGGTGGTGCTGATGTGAAGAATCTGCCTCCCAGTGCAGCAGTTGCAAGTGATGTGTGTGGGTTTGATCCCTGGGTTGGGATGACCCCTGGAGTAGGAAATGGCACTCCACTCCAGTATTCTTGTCTGGAAAACTGCATGGACAGAGGAGTCTGGCAGTCTACAGTTCAGGGGGCCATAAAGAGTCAAACATAACTGAGCAACTGAGCACATTCTGATGGAATCTAAGGTCAACTGTGATAGTTCAGTTTGGCTAGTAAGAGATTCTGGATGCGGTCCAGAATTTTATTGGTCCCTAGGATTGAATTATCTTAGAGAAAGCTGCCAGCTCTTCTGAAGATTTATAATCAGTGAGAATAATTTTATTGTTCTTCCTCTGAATGCCTAAGTACTCTTGCTGGTACTCATACTCCTTTCTCTTGCAAGGGAGAAAAACTGTGCGTGATTTTTCCAGCCAATTGTATGTCTGTCCTTGTTTTCAAAAATTAGTCTAATTTGAGGATTAATTTTTCTTCAACTCAGAAGGGAGGGTATTACAAGAAAGTATATTAGTAATAGACTACAGCCTAAGGAAAATGAAATTACATCTATTTGAAACCAAGCAGGGAACAAGTACGCTTTTAATAAAGCTTAAATCAGTGGTTCATAGCTTGGAACTAACTTCTGTTAGGCAGCAGTATTTCCTTGTGCTCTGTCAAAGACCTTATCATTGTAAATTTTTTCTTTTTAATGTAGAGCAAGTTACTAAAAATTAGCAGCTAGTAGATTTTTTCAACTTATTTGCAAAACTAAAATATCCCTTTGCTTTCAAAAAACTATAGTAGAATAAAAATGTAATATTTCTACAGTGAAGTCAAAAGCTAATGATTCTCCAAATTATATATTATTCAGAAATCTCTTAGGATAAAGACCTGTCGAGATCTACTGTAATGTTTATGAGAGTAAGGGCAGTGTCTGGTTATATTTGTGAAGTCCATGCTTGATATTTAATACAAATGCAGTCTTTTTGAAATGAATGTTGTTGTTTTTTAGAATTATTCCACTTTTAAATGCCTTTAAGATGTATCAGTCATGTTTTTTTTTTTACTACATTGTCATTTTATTAACATACTTTAGACATAATTCGAAGTATTTGATTTCTTTGTGAATAAAAACTTTGTCCTTTTGGTAGTCTTGTCAGTTTTTGCTTCCCTTCCATCTAAATTATGCTACACTATTAGAATGGGAAAAAATGTAAAAAGAAAAATGTTGCTTGAGTGACTAATATCATTATTTCAAATATTAATTTTCATCTTTATTCTTTATGAGAAAAATTCTTTAAAAAGTGAAGACTATAAAAAATAGAATAAAAATTGTGTATGTAGTGTAAGTATGTATACTATATAACTATTCTAAAGTAATGGGAAGCTTTCAAAAACTGCAAAGTTACTGATGGGAATTTTCTGGCCAGTGATGATTTTTAATCTGTTTTAAGAAGGCAATTGAACTTTATTTACTTATTATTATATTTATTGTATTATAATTTTAGCAATTGTCTATTAAGAATATTAGTAGACATAGAAATTTGAAGAGCATTTACTCTATTTATAATAAACTATTTTTTAAATTTGAAAATAAGCCTAGCATATACAACCTTGTTATATATAGAATATTAACATGAGCCAAGGAATGCAGGTGGCCTCAGGAAACTAGAAAAAGCAAGAAAAACAGTTTTCCCCTTTGAACCTCCAGAAGGAACATAGGCCTGCCAAATCTTAATTTCAGTATTGTAAGATTCATTTATGGGCTTCCCAAGTAGCACTAGTGGTAAAGAACTCATCTGCCAGTCCTAGAGACCTAATATAGGTGGGTTTGATTCCTGGGTCAGGAAGATCCTTAGAGGAGGGCATGGCAACCCCATCCAGTATTCTTGCCTAGAGAATCCCATGGACAGAGAAGCCAGCAGGCTATATAGTACATAGGGTCACAACGAACTGGACATGATTGAAGTGACTTAGCACACAAGATTCATTTAGGACTTCTGACCGCTAGAACCATAGATAATAAATTTTTGCTTTTTAGCACACAAATGTATGGCAATTTGTTGTAGCATAAAAAGTAACTAATAAAATTTTGGTACCTGGAAGATGAGTCTACTGAAACAATTACCGAAAAATATGGACATGACTTTGGAATTGAGCAGAGGCTTGGAAAAATTTTGAGGAGCAAGACAGGAAAAGCTTGGATTGCCTTTAACAGACTATCAGTAGAAATATGAATATTGGGGAAGAGTCAAGATGACAGAATAGGAGGACATGGAATTTACATCTCCTTGCAACTACATCAAGAATACATCTACCAACAAAACAGTTACCATAGAACACCTGCTAAACACTAGCAGAAGATCAGACACCTGAAAGAACAAGAAGAATCCCCATGGAACCAGGTAGGATGAAAGAAAGAAAAAAACAGAAAGAGGAAACAGGAAGGGACCAGCACCCCTGGAGGGGAACTGAAAGTGAAGAGAGGTTCCCACACTCAGAAAAGCCCATTCACAGGGGGAAATCAGCTAGGGCAGAAAGAGGATTGGTGAGAAATGCAGCAACTGGTCTGTGAAAGGCAGGACAAAGTAAGAACTGTGCCCATGACCTGTGCTGCTGCCTGCATACCCCAGCCTGAGTCCTGTGTCTCCTGGTGCGGACAGGGGCTGAGTGATGGGAAGTGGTGTTTGAAGAGTGGACCCAGGGAGGGGACAACTACTGGCTGTGAAAAGGCAGCATAAAGCGATAGGAGTAAGGAGTTCCACAGCTGGGAATGTTTTCAGAAGAAGCTACAGAAGCACTTCTGACTTTTCTAGAAGAAGCTATAGAAGCACTTCTCTGGGTTACCACAGAAGCAAGGTACCATTGCTGAGTGACGTGCAAGGGGAGTGCCTCCACGGCAGCCTCCTTCCCTACCAGCCAGCCTCATGCCTCCATGGGCACTAGGAGGAGCACCCATCTAAGCATGCTTTTCCACTTCTAAGCCTCTGTCCACACAAGCTCCAGAGACCACCACCAAATACAAAAGACCATAAGAGACTACGTGCACCCCAAAATGACCACCCTAGAATAATGGACACATTTTTAGGAAAGTGCAACCTTCCAAGACTGATCCAGGAAGAAACATGAAAATATGAACAAACCAATCATAAATAATGAAATTGAAACTGTGATTAAAAATCTTCTAGCAAACAAAGAGTCCAGGACCAGATGGCTTCACAGGTGAATTCTATCAAACATTTAGACAAGAGCTACAACTTATCTTTCTCAAAATCTTCCCAAAAATTGTAGAGGGAGGAATACTTCCAAACTCATTCTATGAGTCCACCATCATTCTAATACCAAAACCACACAAAGATATCTCACACAGAAAAGAAAATTACAGGTCATTATCATTGATGAACATAGACAAAAAAAAAACCCTCAACAAAATACTAACAAACAGAATTCATTAAAGGAACACACACATTTAAAGGACAATACACCACAATCAAGTAGGATTTAACCCAGTATGCAAGGATTCTCCAAAGTTCACAAGTCAATCAATGTGATACACCATATTAACAAACTGAAGAATGAAAACTATGTGATAATCTCAATAGACACAGAAAAAGCTTTTGACAAAATTCAGCACTCATTTATGGTAAAAACTCAGGAAGTGGGCATAGAGGGACCCTACATCAACATAATAAAACTTGAACATGACAGACCCACAGCAAACAACATTCTCAGTGGTCAAAACTGAAAGCATTTCCTCTCAGGTCAGGAACAAGACAAGGATGTTCTACTCTTACCACTTTTATTCATCATAGTTTTGGAAATTCTAGCCCTGGCAACCAGAGAAGAAAAAGAAATGAAAGGAATCCAAATTAAAGAAAAGAAGTAAAATTGTCACTGTTTGCAAATGACATTACACATAGAAAATCCTAAAAATACCATCAGAAAAACTACTACAGCTCATCAGTGAATTTGGTGAAGTTTCAGGTTATAAAATTAATACACAGAAATCTCTTGCATTTCTATACACTCCTGAACAATGAAAAATCAGAGAAATCAAGGAAGCTATCTGATTTACTATTGCAACAAAAAGAATATCTAGGAATAAACCCACCTAGAGAGACAAAAGATCTGTACTCAGAAAACTATAAGATACTGATGAAAGAAATTCAAGATGACACAAACACATGGAGAGATATACCATGTCCTTGGATTGGAAAAATCAATTGTGAAAATAATTATACCACCCAAAGCAATCTACAGATTCAATGAACTCCTTATCAAATCACCAAGAGCATTTTCACAGAATTATAACACTTAAATGTACCATTTGTATGGAAACTCAAAAGACCCCCAAATAGCTAAAGCAACCTTGCAAAAGAAAAATGGAGCTGGAGGAAATCAGCTCCTTGACTTCAGACTATATTACAAAGCTACAGTGACTGAGACAGCATAGTGCTGGCACAAAAACAAAAATATAGATTGATAGAACAGGATAGATAGCCCAGAGATAAACTCGTGCAGCTGTGGTCAACCTGATCTAATACAGAGGCTAGAACACACAATGGTGAAGAAACAGTCTCTTCAGGGAGTGGTGTTGGGAAAACTGGACAGCTCCGTGTGAAAAGAATGAAATTAGGAATGAACATTCCCTAACACCATACACACACACACAAAAAAAACCCTCAAAATGGACCGACATGTAAGACTGGACACTATAAACCTCTTAGAGGAAAGCATAGAAGAACACTCTGACATTAATCACAGCAAGATCTTTTTTGACCCATCTCCTCCTTTTCATAATCTTCTAGAGTAATGAAAATAAAAGTAAACAAAAATGGGACCTAATTAAACTTAAAAGCTTTTGCACAGCAAAGGAAACCATAAACAAGACAAAAAGATAAACCTCAGAATGGGAGAAAATATTTGCAAACGAAGCAAGGCAGTACTGATTCCCTATTTTAATCCTTTGTTGAAAAAGGCAATGCTGAGTGATAGAAAATTAAATTATTTTTTATTTTTAGCAGTTAAAAACAGGTCTTTAGAGTGAATCCCCACATCAGAAGGACTGCATTAGTTTTATTGCATTGTTATGGTAACATGAACTCTCCCTCTCTTTTTTTTTCTGTATTTATCCTATTGTAGGACAAAAGATTAAAATCCAGTTTGGCCTCATTGAAACACATTTGCAGAGTGTTATAGAGCATTAGTTTATGATTATTACCCCATAATAGACAAAGTATCCTTTATCCTCTATCAGTTTAGTGTCTGAAATTATGCATTCTATTCATTTTTTAATGAAATGTGGATTACTTTAAAGATTATCTCTCTGATTTAATAAACAGAGTAAGAGTCAAAAGTTAATTGGATCTTTGTTGAATGAACAGTGACCACTATGTGTGATTGATGGGAGGAAAAGATAGTGAATTACATTTTTAATTTGTTTTATGTATTTAAAACTTTTCGATTAGTAAAGTGTGTATTTTTGTGATCAGTTTTCTCAAGTAAATTATGTAGCACCAATTATTCTTATAAAAGTCATGGTAAAATCCTAATTTCTTTCAAAAATAAAAATTTCTCAGATTCTGCAAATCTGAATGTAAAAAATGCCACATGCTTGAGTACATATAGTTTATTATGTTTTCATTTTAAAGACAGAAAATGAATGTTATCACCAAGACATATAAACAGTTCTAGATTTGTCTCCTGCTGTTTTTTATGAGTTTCACCCAAACTTTAAAATTTGGAATCTTGTTTAATTCTTACCTTGTGACTCCGACGGTAAAGCATCTGCCTGCAGTGCGGGAGACCCAGGTTCAATCCCTGAGTCGGGAAGATCCCCTGGAGAAGGAAATGGCAACCTACTCCAGCACTCTTGCCTGGAAAATCCCATGGATGGAGGAGCCTGGTAGGCTACAATCCATGGCATCACAAAGAGTCGGACACAACTGAGCAACTTCACTTTTTACTTTCTACTCTTTATTCTTAGAGCTCCTGCTGAATTTACTGGGAAAGAGGTTACCATCTCCAAGTGCTTGTTTTAGGAAATGCAGAAATTCACATTTGCAAATACCATGGTGAAGGTGACAAAGTGATTGTCACCACATTTTGCATAACCCTGGTGGTAGCAGAAGGAAGTTTACAATTTAAGTATCACTGACCTTTCATGAAATATACAGATTGTCCTTTTAAACTTCTTGGTGATAGATGTTTGTGTGTGAAGACTTGCTTCCATATTGTAAATTCAAAAGGACAGTGTTTTCATTGCTGTCTGCTGCTGTTACAGTAAGTTCCCTATATGCAAACCTTCAAGTTGCAAACTTTCAAAGACCTGAACATGTGTTTGCATATCCAGTCACGTACGTGTAGGTCACATGTCTGACGTACATCACGTGTGTGCATCCTCTACAAGCAGTTGTGCTTTTGTGTACTTTTTGTACAATACTGTAAAGAGTACAGTAGTACAGTATCTTTATTTCAATTCTAAGAGGTCTAGAAGCAAGCATAAAAGCAGTGGTGATCTTGCTGGAACTGCTACCAGCCCCTAAATCCTAGCTGCTGTACTGTACTACTGTACTTTTCAAGGTTCTGTAGGTTAGTGTTTTCTTTATTTTTTGTATGTGTTTATTTTTTGTGTACTTTTTTGTGTGTGTGAAAAGTATTGAAACCTTTGCAGTACAGTACTATATGGCCGATTGTGTTGTTTGAGCACCTAGGCTGACTTTGTTGCACTTAGGAACAAATTGAACTTAGGAATATACTCTTGAAACAGAACTTGTTTATGTGTAGGGGGCTTACCTGGTGGTTCAGGTGGTAAAGAATCTGCCTGCAATGCAGGAGACCCTTGTTCAATCCCTGGGTCAGGCAGATCCCCTGGAGAAGGGAATGGCTACCCACACCGATATTCTTGCCTGGAGAAGTCTATGGATAAAGGAGCCTGGCAGGCTACAGTCCGTGGGGTCTTAGAGAGTGGACACTGCTGAGCCACTAACACTTTCATACTCTCACTACCGTATGTATAACACCTGTGCCTCTTAAAATCCCAGTCTTTGCCTTTAAGGAAACCATCAGTTCTTGTATACCTCCTGCTCTCCTGGTCTCTTTGCTGCTATCTTTCCCAGGTGAAAATTCACCTGGGCTGTGCCTTTGAGGTAGGGTTTCACTGTATTAGTAAAGCTTTCCTCTGCTCTCCCTGTTAACCATCATCTCAGTTCTGACTCCTTTACAAAAAGTTGCTTTGTATTGGCCAGATATTCTGCTGACATGTTCAGCCAGTAGGGAAGATAGTTTGAAGTAAATGTGATTCATTGGTGGTGATCTGACAGTGCACTAAAGATAAGAGCAAATAAGAAAGGTTTTTTTTGTGAAGAAATAAAGAAGAAAGAAAACTAAAGATCCTAAGAAATATGTAGCTAACACTTCACCTCACATAATTCAGTATTTCTCTAGGCTGGCTACTGGGCTTCCCAGGTGGTGCTAACAATAAAGAATCCACCTGCCGATGCAGGAGACCAGGAGGAGGGCATGGCAGTCCACTCCAGTCTTCTTGCCTGGAGAATCCCGTGGAGAGAGGAGCCTGGCAGTCTGCACTTCATAGTGTCACAAAGAGCAGGACGTGACTGAAGTGACTTCACACACATGCCAGGCTTCCACCATATCAATTTTTAGAAGTGCTCATGGTAGCAACTACTTTGTTAATCTGTGATTTTTTTAAAATTTGTTTTACATCATCATTGTGAACAGTACTCATCCTTTGATTACATCTTTGTCCATTGCTTAATTCCCTACACCTACCTGTTCCACCAGCTGTTAAACACTGACAGTGTGGTCAGCCATCTGCATCGTATTTATTGTGTGCCTACTCTCTTGTCAGGCACTAAGCCAGATGTTGAGCTTCAAGCGAGCCAGTCATGGGATGGAGGGCAGGACACCTGTTTGCAGTTACTATGCAGAGCAGATTTGGGGTAAAAATAGTCATTGGCCGCATCTGTCTTAAATCACGAGCTATCATCTTCCTCATGGAGATTCCTCAACTCTACCAACATCTGTTCTGGAAAATAAAATCCTTCCCTTTTCATTTTGGTAGGATAGTTACAGTCCATGTTATATACTTGCTATAATCTGGATTTAGCTCATAACTTCCATTTAAACAAATATCTTCCCATCTGAATACTATGGAAGTGTTTCTGTTCAGATTTTAGAAAACAAATCACCAATCTAATTTGTGTGTTGTAGACACAAAATTGTACATATATACCTAATGTGGGGATTTTTTTCCCAGACTTATTTATGATCATAGAGGCATACCTATATTTCTCTTTTGACCTAGAGATAGATTTTTTTAAATGCCATCATCCTAAGATAGTGGTCTGAAGCTTACATTTTTTTTTTTAATTTTTATTTTTTTAGTTTGTTTTGCTTTACAATACTGTACTCATTTTGCCATACATTGACATAAATCAGCCATAAGTGTACCTGAGTTCCCAATCCGGACTCCCTCCCTTCCCCCTCCCTCCCCACACCATCCCTCCAGATCATCCCCAGTCATCACCTCCAAGCCTTCTGCATCGAACCTAGACTGGCAATCCGTTTCCCTTATAATATCATACATGTTACAATGCCATATTCCCAAAGCCTCCCACCCTCTCCATTTTTAACTTCAAATACCTTGGACATATTTTCAAGTTAGAAAATACAGATATTTCATTGCGTGAATGTATTTTTAATTCTTTACCTTTTGAGAGACAGGCATCACCAACATGGCATCACCAAAGCAATGGACATGAGTTTGAGTAGACTCCGAGAGTTGGTGAGGGACAGGGAAGCCTGGCATGCTGCAGTCCATGGGGTCACAGAGTCAGACACGACTGAGCGACTGAACTGAAAAGCCTTGTGTTGCATGCAATTATGAATTAAACATTGTCTGTCATAGAACAAATTCCTAAAAGTGGTATTTCTATGTTTTATACATATATATTATATAGTATATTTAATATATATTTTAATATTTTAACATATATTTACTATGTTAAATATTAATATATAACATATACATATATGTTAAAATATTACAGCCAAATTACACTCAAAAAGAATTCTACAAATTTATATTTCAAACAGTATACTAGAATCCTGCTTTCTCTATACCTTTATCACTACTAACTGATACCAGTCTTTAAGATTTTGCTTATCTAATCAGTTCAGTTCAATCTCTCAGTCCTGTCCAACTCTGCGACCCCATGGACTGTAGCACTCAGGCTTCCCTGTCCATCACCAACTCCCAAAGCCTACTCAAACTCATGTCCATCGCGTCAGTGATCCCATCCACCCATCTCATCCTCTGTTGTCCCCTTCTACTCCTGCCCTCAATCTTTCCCAGCATCAGGGTCTTTCCAGATGAGTCAGTTTTTTGCATCAGGTGGCCAAAGTATTAGAATTTTAGCTTCAGCATCAGTTCTTCCAGTGAATATTCAGGACTGATTTCTTTAGGATGGACTGGTTGGATCTCCTTGCAGTCCAAGGGACTCTCAAGAGCCTTCTCCAACACCACAGTTTAAAAGTTTCAATTCTTTGGCACTCAGCTTTGTTTATAGTCCAACTCTCACGTCCCTACATGACTACTGGAAAAACCATAGATTTGACTAGACAGACCTTTGTTGGCAAAGTAGTGTCTCTGCTTTTTAATATGCCGTCTAGGTTGGTCATAGCTTTTCTTCCAAGGAGTAAGCATCTTTTAATTTCATGGCTGCAGTCACCATGTGCAGTGATTTTGGAGCCCAAAAAATAAAGTCTGCCACCGTTTCCATTGTTTCCTCATCTGTTTGCCACGAAGTCATGGGACTGGATGCCATGATCTTCATTGTCTGAATGTTGAGTATTAAGCCAACTTTTTCGCTCTCTTCTTTCACTTTCATCAAGAGGCTCTTTAGTTCCTCTTCACTTTCTGCCAGAAGGGTGGTGTCATCTGCGTATCTGAGGTTATCTAATGGACAATGTTTTATTGTATTATAGTTAAGAGATCTACATAATGATACCACTGATTTTTTTTTAATCATCCAATGAAGAATGAAGAGATGACCACATGAAAACAGTTAACTTTTCAATTTATGTGATGCATTTTGTTTCAAGTTGATGAATGAAAAAAGTTAACAAATATTCCAAACTCTTTTTTTGAAGTCTGCTACGTTGGGAAAGCCTGGAAATACTTCAGAATATTTCAAGTGCATAGTGGTTTTGTCACATTTCCTGAGCTACAGTAGATTTAAAATCATCTTGATTTATGACATGCTTTTATTAATCACCGATAGTCTGACTTCTAAGTTCTTCAGACATTCTTTCATTGACCGAGGCAATATTCATAGAAGTTGTGAAAACTACACCTTTTATTCTTTAAAAGCAAATAGGGTGTCAAAAAATAACTAAAGTAGAGGAAATTATGAGGAGCCACAAGATAAGTTGGAGTTCATTAGGTAAGACTGTTGGCAGAAGCAGATGCGCAGAATGTTTTTAAATTCACTGTTTTTAAATCCAGTTTTAACTATTTGCAAGTCACACAATACTTTGCAGAATGACAACAGGACAAATGTCACAATAACCACAAAAATACATAGAGTACATTCTTATTTTAAACTTCTCCTTTAAAAGAGATACATAACCCAGGCGGAAAAAAAAGTTAAAAAAATATGCACATAATCAGCTAAGTTCAGTTTGACTTCTGTTTACCAGATGTTTTGATAGAAATCTTCTTCAGTGTTCAATATAATAATGTCTGTGAAACATTGCTGTGAAACTTCTAAGCTATATATCCTCTTTGTTGATAAAGAATATATGGATTGGGGAATCAGTGTGAAGACCACATGGAAATTTATTGTAAAACAAAAATTAAAGTTTTACTCTCAATAATTGTTTTAAGAGTCTTAAGAAATAAAGACAAATTTCAACATGATATATACAGTCATCTAGAGCAATATAGTGTGGAGAAAATAGAAGAATATTTCCCCTTGCTGAACTGTGGATTACTTCTGCTTTAGTTTTGGAGAAATTCAGTTTTAGAACTGACCTATGAGGTGCTCATGTCCTTAATCTATTGCCATGATCACAAGATTATTTATTCACCAAAATGATGCTAAAAATCTTTGTAGATGTCTTAAACATGACTGCCATCTCTCTAATTTTCTTCACATAAAGACATCAATGAAATAAATATGGAGTGAAATCCTGATTATACTAGACTTAAATGTGTTTTTTAAATATACTTTCTTAAGCCTTCATAGGCCAGGACCTATGAGACTCCATTGGAGAACTCTCAAAGGTCTGACTTGCCCCATATTTTGTCATGCTTTTATTTGGATTCATTCACAGAGCAGCTGCTCATCATGCAGGGTATTGGAAATGACCTAAATTAACTTTTCTGCAGGAAGTAAAGGGACCTCAGGATAGGAGACTACAGTTTCAAATTTCCCCTGAGATGTAAATTAATTCAGTCTTTATCTGGGATGACTTAAAGGACTTAGTATATAATGTCTCTTGTTTCTCTCAAAGAGGATCTATCAGCCTCAGGCCCCTAGGTTGAGTCATCAAATACCCGGGTCTACTTACTGAGAAAAATCTGATTAGTTCAGAGTAAAAGGGTGAGGGGAGAGGCACTGTGAGCAAGACTCACTTCGAAAAAGAATGGGTTAGGGACAAGACTAAAAGAAATCAGGTCATTTATTTAGGGGCTTAAAAACAAACACGGATGATTAGCAGTCCCTTTCAAGGAAACTTTATAATTTTATGAGGTACCTTTCTTTGCCATTTTGTTAATTCCTTATTTCCAAAATTTATTTCAGTATGTTATTAAGAACTTGTCATCCTGTATATTAAGTATAAACAATCTCAGGAGAACAAGGATGAATAAAATATGTTTATTGATCAGTAGGCACTCACATGCTACTTTTCTACATTCATTTTCTTGCCATTTTCCGTTGATGAAGGTTATTTATTTATCTTCTCTTTTGTTTTTGGCTTCTAACTATCATTTCTGCTTTTTTTTTTTTTTTTTTTGGTAATCATTTCTTAGGGCTTTCCAGGTGGCGCAATGACAAAGAATCCACCTGCCAGTGCAGGAGACACAGAAGACGTAGGTTCAATCGCTGGGTCAAGGAGATTCTCTGGCGTGGGAAATGGCAACCCACGCCAGAATTCTTGCCTGGAAAACTGCATGGACAGAGAAGCCTGGTGGGCTACAGTCCATGGGGTCGAAAAGACTCAGACACAACTGAGTGACTGAGCACAAAGTCATTTTTTAACCCATAGAGTTAGTGTTCTTTACACAACTGTTACTGTCTTAGAGTTTGCTTATCTGAAAGATTGTTTGTCTCCAAAGATCTCCTGAACGGAGCTGCTTCCAGGACTATGATGTGGCCGCTACAGAAAATAAGATCTGATAAAACTCAATGGCTTTGTTGGCCTTTTTATCCTCTGGCTCTTGCACTCCCTGTGCCTTGATTGCCAGGGACTCTTTTTGTTCATGTTTTGAGGAATTTTTATGGTGCCTAAACATAGTCTTCAAAACAATAACTAGTCCTCAAAATAACAACTATTTTATAAAGCCTTTATTGTCATGAAACAAAATCCACTTAGTGCACCAACATACGTAATTCTTTTGAGTAATCAATAAAGTCCCCAACCCTAATATATAAAAGAGCTAAAGGAAATAAAATAAAATGTGCTTCATTACCTAAATGACCGAACTCAACCATTTAACAGACACATCGAATACTGATGCTTATCGCTGTCCTTAGAATCACAGACTATAACATGTATTAATGCAGACTGCCCTGCCCTCCCCCAAATAAATTTTATAGACCCTCAGCTCTAATCATCGGGAGACTCAAATGTCTCTACACATTTCCTAGATGTTTCCAGAAGTCACTAGCTGCCCTATTGAGAACCAGTTATAGAACATAACCTGCAGTGCATATTTTTGGTGTGTGTTTCTATTTGTTTGCTCCAAGGAAGGCTATGTTGTGAAGCTTCTGTGAGCATAAAATCACAGCGTATTTTCTTTTTCGAGTCACTGAAATAGAACCCAGACATGCCAGACATGGCCTGATATATTTTAGTAAATATATCTTCAAGTGGTATATCATAAATTGAAAATCTGAATTTCCTAGTATGATTACTATGTTGCCATCATGGGTCAAGATGCATTGGCAGAAATCAGTTACTGAAGGATTTGATAATGTATCATGAAAAGAGAATTAATATGATTGTTTTTAATAAATAATGTCCTGTGAGTTGCAAGATAGCATTTTATGGGGCAAAAAAAAGGTGAGAACGCCCCCAACACAAACATTAAATAACTAGTTTCAAAATCATGTCTATTTCAGTTTCATTTTCTCCTTGCTACTATTTCTTTGTCAGACAGCTCATATATCCATGAAACACAACTTCTTGTAGCCATGAAACAATTGCCTTCACACACGTCCTTCTTCACTAAATTTTTCACTGTATAACACTTCAAGTTGATTTTACTCAAATGAATCCACAAATATTAAGGACTTATGTACTTTACATAACTCCAGTTCATGTTTCAACATATCTTGCCCATCTACTTTTGATTTCCCAGTCCCTTTTTTTCAGATTAAAAACAAAATAAAAATAACATCTGACACAACTACTCTACTCTCCAAAGAGGAATTGTAAAGTGTAAAACTTTAACAGTTTTAAATGCTGAAACTGTTAACATTTTAAAATGTTAAAACCTTTTTTGGTGGTCTGTTTTAAAATCTATGGAGCCTGTAGGTTTCACAAAACTCAGATCCCTTGTCTTCTTTGTTATCAATCTCCATATCACCTTATTTACTTTATAGTATCCTGAATATTTATTATTTTTGCACCAGCTCCATGAACGAATGAGTGAATGAATAGAACATGTTTGTTAAACATGCAAATATAAAATCTAAACAAGTAAATATCTTTGTTCAGTGAAGATTTTAATGATTCTTCTCCTTTACCAAAGGGAAGCTTGTACCAAACACCTTGGTTGAAATGCGGCTGATCACAAACAGGCCCCATCATTTTGAATGCATGTCATAGTTTTGCTGTTGGATTATTTTCTGAAAACCTAAGGAGAAGTGGATTCGCTTCGTTCCTTAGCTGCCTTNCAGGAGAACAAGGATGAATAAAATATGTTTATTGATCAGTAGGCACTCACATGCTACTTTTCTACATTCATTTTCTTGCCATTTTCCGTTGATGAAGGTTATTTATTTATCTTCTCTTTTGTTTTTGGCTTCTAACTATCATTTCTGTTTTTTTTTTTTTTTTTTTGGTAATCATTTCTTAGGGCTTTCCAGGTGGCGCAATGACAAAGAATCCACCTGCCAGTGCAGGAGACACAGAAGACGTAGGTTCAATCGCTGGGTCAAGGAGATTCTCTGGCGTGGGAAATGGCAACCCACGCCAGAATTCTTGCCTGGAAAACTGCATGGACAGAGAAGCCTGGTGGGCTACAGTCCATGGGGTCGAAAAGACTCAGACACAACTGAGTGACTGAGCACAAAGTCATTTTTTAACCCATAGAGTTAGTGTTCTTTACACAACTGTTACTGTCTTAGAGTTTGCTTATCTGAAAGATTGTTTGTCTCCAAAGATCTCCTGAACGGAGCTGCTTCCAGGACTATGATGTGGCCGCTACAGAAAATAAGATCTGATAAAACTCAATGGCTTTGTTGGCCTTTTTATCCTCTGGCTCTTGCACTCCCTGTGCCTTGATTGCCAGGGACTCTTTTTGTTCATGTTTTGAGGAATTTTTATGGTGCCTAAACATAGTCTTCAAAACAATAACTAGTCCTCAAAATAACAACTATTTTATAAAGCCTTTATTGTCATGAAACAAAATCCACTTAGTGCACCAACATACGTAATTCTTTTGAGTAATCAATAAAGTCCCCAACCCTAATATATAAAAGAGCTAAAGGAAATAAAATAAAATGTGCTTCATTACCTAAATGACCGAACTCAACCATTTAACAGACACATCGAATACTGATGCTTATCGCTGTCCTTAGAATCACAGACTATAACATGTATTAATGCAGACTGCCCTGCCCTCCCCCAAATAAATTTTATAGACCCTCAGCTCTAATCATCGGGAGACTCAAATGTCTCTACACATTTCCTAGATGTTTCCAGAAGTCACTAGCTGCCCTATTGAGAACCAGTTATAGAACATAACCTGCAGTGCATATTTTTGGTGTGTGTTTCTATTTGTTTGCTCCAAGGAAGGCTATGTTGTGAAGCTTCTGTGAGCATAAAATCACAGCGTATTTTCTTTTTCGAGTCACTGAAATAGAACCCAGACATGCCAGACATGGCCTGATATATTTTAGTAAATATATCTTCAAGTGGTATATCATAAATTGAAAATCTGAATTTCCTAGTATGATTACTATGTTGCCATCATGGGTCAAGATGCATTGGCAGAAATCAGTTACTGAAGGATTTGATAATGTATCATGAAAAGAGAATTAATATGATTGTTTTTAATAAATAATGTCCTGTGAGTTGCAAGATAGCATTTTATGGGGCAAAAAAAAGGTGAGAACGCCCCCAACACAAACATTAAATAACTAGTTTCAAAATCATGTCTATTTCAGTTTCATTTTCTCCTTGCTACTATTTCTTTGTCAGACAGCTCATATATCCATGAAACACAACTTCTTGTAGCCATGAAACAATTGCCTTCACACACGTCCTTCTTCACTAAATTTTTCACTGTATAACACTTCAAGTTGATTTTACTCAAATGAATCCACAAATATTAAGGACTTATGTACTTTACATAACTCCAGTTCATGTTTCAACATATCTTGCCCATCTACTTTTGATTTCCCAGTCCCTTTTTTTCAGATTAAAAACAAAATAAAAATAACATCTGACACAACTACTCTACTCTCCAAAGAGGAATTGTAAAGTGTAAAACTTTAACAGTTTTAAATGCTGAAACTGTTAACATTTTAAAATGTTAAAACCTTTTTTGGTGGTCTGTTTTAAAATCTATGGAGCCTGTAGGTTTCACAAAACTCAGATCCCTTGTCTTCTTTGTTATCAATCTCCATATCACCTTATTTACTTTATAGTATCCTGAATATTTATTATTTTTGCACCAGCTCCATGAACGAATGAGTGAATGAATAGAACATGTTTGTTAAACATGCAAATATAAAATCTAAACAAGTAAATATCTTTGTTCAGTGAAGATTTTAATGATTCTTCTCCTTTACCAAAGGGAAGCTTGTACCAAACACCTTGGTTGAAATGCGGCTGATCACAAACAGGCCCCATCATTTTGAATGCATGTCATAGTTTTGCTGTTGGATTATTTTCTGAAAACCTAAGGAGAAGTGGATTCGCTTCGTTCCTTAGCTGCCTTTCTCTATAGTGAGGCACATTTAGACTTTAATTGCTTTAACAATGTCTGTAGTTCTGTGTTGTTGTTGTTGTTTTTAATGTATTACCCTTTGTATATATATAAAAAAATAGTATGCATAACATAATTTTGAAGATGATTTACTTACCGTGTCTACATTTTGACCAGGACGTAGCTTGTATTGGAGAACGTACCTGGATTCAAGAAACTGGTCATATGTGTAAAAGAGTATTTCTTTTTCTGTGAACACATATGATACCTGAGGGGTTCAAGTTCTTATTGGCATTTTTAGGACCCTACTCAGATCCAATATTGTGTATAATATTATTCGTGACTTGTGAAATTGACCTTTAATTACCGGTGTTACCTTACAATACGAAATCTTTCATTAAATGTATAGCCACCATTTCATTTAACTTCTAACTCTGTGTGTCAGTAAAATAAAACAAAAATTTAGTTTAATGCAGTAATAACACACATATGCTGTTCTAAAATCCTCAGAAATCTGGCAAGGTGAAAATTGGGAACATAGCTATGATCTCATGAAGTTTGAATGCACTCCTAAACGTTTTGGAAAGACTTGCCAGCTGGATTTTCATGCTCTAAGTCTGACTTCAATAATTGCTATTTTCTACCACAGTTTAGCCAGTATACCTCAGTATCTCCAGACATTCCCACCAAAACCCACTTTCAGACTAAGCACAGCTCTGGCATCTATGCTTCCGTCATGTACCAAACTCAATAGTTCTTTTCTGTGCTACTATTCAAGTTATGCAAACAACTGGAAACAATTTAGAAATACTGGAAATATGTTCTGTCTTTTCGTAACTTCATTCCTCCTACTTCCTCCGTTTCTCAAAAGCCCCATATTGTCTCCACCCACATTCCCATCAGTTGTTCAGACAGAAAAACTCAGCTGCTTTCCTTCTGGGAAGATACGTAGCCTAGAACTGGTTCAAGGTACACCTCTGGGTTACCAGAATCAATCTTTAGAAAAACACTTATCCACCCAGGGAATAAGACCCGTTGTCAAGCGCAGCAATTCCATCCTGGCTGTGCTTTTGCTTCTTACATGGTGAACCTCACTGCCGAGAACATTCCTTCAGCAGCCAGACCTACGTCTGCGCCAGGCGCGATTGACTCCCTCCTCCATGGGACCGATTTAAAATGTTAAAAAGAAAACTGTAGATCCTACATAACCTTCCGACTCTTAGAAACCATAATTACTGCATCTATTCATCCTCTTAAAGAGGTGAATGTTTTCATCCTGATAATTTGACTGTTTGTATTTGATGCTTGATTTTTAGAGTTTAATTATAATCAGTTTACAGGCGAGTAAGACATCATAATAGTGGCCTTTATATTTCATTGAAAATTTCATGGATTATAATCAGAGTTTAGAATTACTCTCCTAGAAGTATGACTTGATGAAGCTATTGGAACAGTGACCTTTACAAACTTTTAGCAAAACAGTGAAACTCCTGTTTGTTGTTGTTCAGTTGCTAAACTCTGTCACACTCTGAAATCCAGTGGACTGCAGCACACCAGGCTTCCCTGCCCTTCATTATTTCCTGGAATTTGCCCAATCTCATGTCCATTGAGTTGGTGATGCAAGCTTACATGCTGAAGGTGAGAGACAGCAGCCAGAGGAAGCCACCAAAGTCTGTCTTCGGCAGACACTGGTAATTAGGAACAGGTCAGAGGTCAAAAGCAGATAGGATTTTGAGATAAGAGCAGGCACTACAAGCCGAAACACTTGAACGTCTGCTCTTGTGACTGCTGCTAGACTGCCCCCTGCTGGAGGCTGAAGCAGTGCAGCTTGGTAGCTTGTCACACCTGACCCTAAAGGTCCTTGTGTGTCAATTGCTCAGTTGTGTCCAACTCTTTGTGACCAGCAGGCCCCTCTGTCCATGAGATGTGCCAGGCAAGAATATTGGAGTGGGTTGGCATTTTCTTCTCCAGGGGAAAGGTGCAGCCAAAGACAGAGCCTGACCTCGAGTGTTTTGATTCAAACAGGTCACTAGACCAACAGGTCAGGTGCTTTTCTTATAGAGAAAGAAAGTAAGTGGGTGATACATCTCTTAGTCACTTTAAATTTTAGTATTTCTTAAGCTGTCTTAAAGAGCTTCGCATATGGCTCAGTGGTAAAGAATCCACCAGCAATGCAGGAGCCACAGGATCAAACACAGGAGTTTGATCCCTGGGTCTTGAAGATCCCCTGGAGAAGGACAGAAGAGGCTGTTGGGCTATAGTCTGCAGGGTCATAAGAATTGGATGTAACTGAACCAACTTAGCTAGCGTGCACCAGCACAAGCTATCTTAGTTCAAAATCTACAAACAGAAATACAAAGGAAAAGATAAGGAAAATGAGAAAAGAAAGCAAGGCTCAATTTGATTACAGAAACATTTAGGGGAATGGATTACTGGAGAACAGAAGCATTGGTGATTTTTAAAAATGAAATTGAAGGTTAGATTACTTGGCCTTTTCTCATTATCTGTCTCCTCCTTACTAAACCCCCCACAAAAAGGTAATTACCACAGGCTAGTCTTACATAGAACATTCAGAAGTTTTACACAGACACTAAAGTTACTTCATCTGTTTTTTTCTGAGAATGACTCAGGAGAGTTCAGTTTCACATCTCTCCTCTTCTGAAGTTCCACCATTTATTTTGCAGCATTTGTATAGTGTTATCGTCACACAACTTGTATTATTATTTTGTGTGTTTTATTTCCAGACAAGTGGCAAAGTTTCAGGAGACAAGAGCCATATCTTTAAGCTGTAATGTGAAAAAAAAAAAAAAAAATGCACCAGGCTTCGGAATCAGGCAATCTGAGTTTTACAAATCCAGTTGTGTGGCTCTAGCTAAATCACCAGTCAACAGCATTACCTAAACTTTAACTTCAGTTAGATGCGTGGTTTTTAAGGATGTGGGGCAAGATGAAGTCAAAGAGCATTCAAAGCTTCCTTATCACTACTTCAGCTACTGTGTCTGCTCTCTCATTTATTTCCTTTCTTGGGTTTCTATATCAGATTTTTAATTTTTATTTTTAATTTAAAAAAATTCCTTGCTATTAAAAGTTTTGATGATGTGGCAGTGTATAATACCAGTTCCAAACCTGGAGTTTCATTTCATCTGCCAGACATATCTTTAGTGTCTTTCTTTACCTAATGAGTGTTCAGTAAATATTTGTTAAGGGAGAAAAACGGCTGCTGAAATTCAGTCATTCAGTCATGCAGTGTTCAGGTATTTATAACAATTTCCATGCAAAAACTTTAGTACAGCCTATAACAAATGACATTTTCAGCTTTTGAAGAGAACTCCTTTCATGTCAGTTTGAAATTCTTCTTGAATTTGATCTCTGAGTTATGGAAATAAGAAGCAGACCTGATGTGCCCATGCTTTGTGCAGAGAATGAGCTGCTTTTAAGTGAATAATTTTAGCCGCTATCTGATCAACCATGTAGGACTGATTCTGTGGAAATGAAGAAACTTCCCTTTTTCGTCTGAGTCACACACATGAAGGATTTGATAAGATTAAAATAATCCAAGGAAGCAATTTCAAGATGCACAGCTAGAAACAGGAGCTAAGAAACATCCATGTCTCACATGACACAATCACCTAATGGAAGAATCAGGTTTTAAGGACCGTCTACAGATAACGTCAGGATATACAGATAAATGTGAACAGCTTCTGGCTGAGCTGGAAACACTGCTGGCTAACTTAGGAATCTTATATGTGTATCATTCAGAACGTCTCTTGCTGCTTTATAGTCTGTGTTTTAAAGAGCCAGTTACACTGTCATTTGAAGGTTGTACTTTTTTGTGACTTTTGATTCTTTGTCTTTTACCAAGCCTGTGGACCCATTCCCCAGTTTCTGTGAGTGTTAGCTGCCTGTGGCTCACAACGCCCCTCTGCCCTCAAAATCATTTCTGGTTCCAAAGCACTTGCATTTCCAGGGGCTTTATGTGCTCATGTCTCAACTCTGGCAGCCTGTTGGCAGCAACTAACTGACATGGAGGTACAGAAGCCAGCTCCCTCATTTCAAGGTGAAGTCAACTTTAGGGGCAGTTCCTGCTCCTCATCCCTCTCCCCAGTGGGAGCAGGCTAAAGTTAGACTCCAGCTGAGACCACAGTCTTACCCAGCTTCTTTCCCTGTCTGATCCTGCTTTCCTCTCCTTTTCTTCTGAAAGCACTCACTTCAGTCATGTGTGCCCAAATCCTTGTCCCAGGCTCTGCTTCTTAGGAACCTAACATAGTGCAAGTGATACATTGGAGAACATAAATCCTGTTTTCTTTATCCCTTCCTCTCAGTATCAGCACTTCTGGAACACAATGCTCACAAGTATTTTGAAGAGTGGGCAAAATAAAAAAAAAAATTTGACCCTCTCCTGGCCACATTGTCATGGTGAAATATGGATAATTAAGTCACAAGTAGTCTTACACAATTCTAACCTACTTTAGGTTAGAAATTTTAGCTCACTAAAGATTTAGGAAGTTGGCAGAATATGGGAGCAGAATGATAATGTCAAAGTGAAATCCAGTCACCGTCTTCATCTGCCATCAGAAACTATCACGACGTTATATCAAAGAGCAAACGTTCTCACTTATGGAAGTATACAAGAATATTTAATTAACATAATTATGTTGCACACCTACTCTCTGCCACATTGAAAAATAAAATAAGATGTGGCTCATACTCTTAATGGATTGTGAATAGGGAGAGAGCCTGACAAATGAGCTAATAATTATGACAGAATTTGCCAAGACAAAAAGCAGAGTGCTATGCAAAATGGCACTTCAGCTGGTTGAAAGACCAGAGACCTTTTCTAAAATAGGGACCAATATAAGCAAAGTTAATGAAATATTCCCGGAGGAATATGTAGAGAAATTAGGCTAAAAGGTATGTTGATGCAGAGTTGTGAAAGGATTATACTCTTCCATAGTCCTTTAAGAGTCAGGATTAAACTTAATCTTGAGAGTGGGGGTCAGCTATCAATAATTCTTCAGAGTTTCATTTTCTCCTCTGCTTTAAAAGTTATTAATGCAGCTTATTAATATAAAATGTCTTGAAACAATATCCTTAAACAACTGTTAATCATTTTTGGTTGTTTCCTTTCTCTTGTCAAATGCTTACATAAATATTTTCCATAATTGTAGCAGTTGTGATTTCTCATTACTTTTGCTTATTGTTGAATCATGAGTTTCTCCCATATTCTGTATTTTCCTTTTAGGTGGCTAAATACTATTATTTACTTTAAATTACATTATCATTTTCATTTTCCCTGAAAGTTTTGTAAGATATTAAACAGGCCAATAGTAGGATCATATTTGGGTTTTAGAAAAGCCGCACATGAATGCTGGAGATGGATCAAAATAAGTAGAACTTGGAATCAGAAACTTCAGTAAAGGAAGCACTGCCAGATAGACCAGAGAAGAGGTGATGCCATCCTGTGTGACTTAGCCTCATCTGTAAATAAAGATACAAATACCTGCCTTACCAACCTTATAGGTTCTTGTGAAAGTTAGTTGAAATAATATATTAAAAGAACTTAGCATTTATGAAGCTCTTAAGTAAACATTCATTCAAACATTTTGCTAAAAAAAAAAAAAAAAAAAAAACTGTTTTAAAGGTCTCTATGACTTTTGGGCACACAATTTCCTGGAATACATATTGAGCTCTTTGAAGGCAGGTGCTTTCTTACTCATTTTCATGTGACTAACTATACCATTTGAGCTACATTTTTACCCAATGTACATATTTCTTCAGTGAATAAACCAATTAACAGTCTGTTCATTAGTTTATGAACAGACAATAATTACCTATTTGCTACATGGACAAACAGTTCTGTCTATGGGGAATCATGATACTAGAATCTGCTTCTAAAAAAGATGTATGCATTATTTCAAGAAACGATGAATAAGTGAAGATACTTTAGTCATCACATGGTGATTGTTCAATATTTTCTTCTGTCTTAAGTGAAAGTGTGTATTAGCTGTGTGCATTAGTGGGACCACACAAGTGATTGGTGTAAATTATGAAACAAGTGGTGAGAACCCTCAAGAATCCAGAGTTCTCTGGGTGCCGTGAAATATATGTCAAGGCTGGAAAAGAAGTGAATCGTTTCTTCCTTTGTAGCACTGACTCAGTTACAGTTTTTTGTGTAATGTCTACCTCCTCTTCTGGACTGCAGGCTCCATGGGAGCAGAGCTTCAGTCACCCTGAGTTTGTCCTCAGCGGCTTTAACAGCCGGTACCCAAAAATATTTATTAAATGAATTAACAAATACAAAATGAATGAGTGAAATGGGACGATGTTTAGAGTGTTGAGTAAGCCACAGTTTCACTGTGAGGATATGTTCTATTTATTGCAGTGGGAAGGGAAGCAATATAAAATGATTAATACCTTCCTCATCTACTACTGAATCCCTGCTTCATTTTAAAAATAATTTTAAAAGGTTTGCATGAGACAGTCTATGTAAAAAAAATGCTGACAATATTTTTTCAAAATTATGTAATCTTACCAAACTGTATTATGTGTTACAACTGCATGCCAGTATGTTTTTTTGCTCCATAATATTGATACTTAATTTAAGTTCCATCTACATGCAAAGCACTTCCAGATATATATTCAGCGATCTTCAAAACAAACCTGGAGAGAAGGGTTTATCCCAAGTTGAGAAAACTGGGTCTCAACAAAACAGAGTAACTTGCCCAGAGTACATGGCAATTTTTCCTGCTGCCTTTTTGATGTGTAAAGTGATGTCATATTTGATTATTCGGCTATTCTAATAACAGCAGAACAAGTCTGTAAAGTTATTCTAAGATATGTAGATAGAGCTCTTTGAAAAATACAAATGACATAATATGATTTTCATCGTTATAATACACAGCCACGTATGTAGATGAAAGTTGCGTGGACCATAGACTTTCAGAGAACTGTCGATAAATTATCAACTGCTTTATCAACTTTGCCCCAAAAATGCTCCTTGTCAATTTCTAGTTGCTATCTGTAAGTGGTTTATAGGCTTTAGATATATCATACTTAGTAACTCTTTATTCAGTGCATGACATTTAAAATAATATATATATATTTCTATTAACAAATGAATTATCTTTTTTACAGTTGGAAAATGTCCAAATAAGCCAAATAAACATGTCCCTTACCCTCTAGTTCTCAGACTAAAAAATAACAATTAAAAATAACCTTTGAGTAAATATTTCCCCTGTTTATCCAAACTTAGAACAGAACTAAGCCAAGAGTTTTGCTTTCCTTGGCTTCTTCCATAATAACCAACTATCGTGGTTGGTTAGGTTTTCTATTTTTCTTCATCCACAATTTCTTAGCATGTTTTGTTAGCTTTTCCTCCTTTTTTGGTGTTTCTTGGGTCTTGGATAATGGCCTGTCTTCTCTTCTTACTTGTATTCACTGTACAAGACTTTACCATAGCTGCAATCATGCTCAGTTTTAAGATGGCTTTCAGACCTGTATCTCTTAGATATCTCTTCTGAATTACAGCCCTGTAGCTGTCATATCTTTCTCGCTGGCACATAGATTCAAGTTCAAAACTAACCTGATCTTCCCCCCGACTAAAATCTGCCCCTATTCTGGTGTTCTTTATCTGAGTTTCTAACACTACTATCCACTGAGTGGTTCAGATACTTGTTTTTTTCTCTTCCTAACATCCCCTATCCATCCAATTACCAAACACAATTAGTCCACTACCTACACTTCTTGAATCTGTCTGCTTTTCTTCCCCAGGTCCACTGCTGCTAGTTCAGTCTAAGTCACTTCCATCTCTTGCGTGAAGCACTATAGTATCGCTACAGCTGGTCCTTCCAGTGTGCCATTGCCTTCTTCCTATTGACTCTTCATGTGATAGGCAGAGAGAGCATGGGAAAATACAGATCCGTTTATGACAGTTTAAAATACTTGTTTTGGTTTCCAAATGTTGTTAAAATAAAGGTTAAAGCCTTTAATCTGCCCTACAAAGCCATGCATTATCTGGTTGTAACCTAGAGTTAAACTGTGGCCTTGTGTCACTTCCTACTAATTAGCCACACTAAGCTGTCTTGAATTTCTTGTTGCAAGAAGGCCTTTGAACCTGCCTAAAATGCTTACCCAACATGTTACCTTCGTTTTTAATCACTACTCAGGGCTTGGACCTGCGCCACCTTCCTCATCCTCTTGCTAGAAGATTTCAGTACAGCAGCAGTCACCATACTGTGCTACGCTACAATTCTATACTAGGATGGCTTGAAAACCTGTTTCTTGTATGTCAGGCCCTCTTCAGAGCTGCAGCCCTATGACTGCAGTATCATCTTTGTCTCACTGGCACATACCCTGAGGCCGCAGTATAATTATCCTTTCCTTATTCCCCAAACTAGATTAGAGTGTTCTTATAATATCCTGTTTTTTATGTCAGAAGATTTATCACAGTTAGTTGTGTACTCTTTTGTCCTTTAAGCTAAAAAGCTGAGTTCTAGCTTTTACAGGCTGATACATCCCCAGCAACTACCCAGTGCCTGGCATGTAAAACCATGTAGGGATTTGTTGAGTAAACAAAGATGCTATACTGCTTGGTTTGGATAACATAAATTTATCTGTGATCTTTTATATTTTGAAACTTTAAAAATGGTGTGCTGTTTTAAGAGTATGTATTTGAATATGCACTTAAAGAGACTATTGTTTCCCCAGATAAATTATATATTTGAAAGAAATTATATCATTTGAAAGACTATAATGGACTACCTTAACAGTTATTACTCTTCTTTGAAATGATAATTTTTATTCTGGGTAGTTATTTTAAAATAGCCAATTTCCAGTATAAAGCTTGCCCTCTTTAGTCATTCAAACCCTTAAGAACTATATGTAAATATTATATATTTTTATATATGATTATAAATATATATATGTAAATACTTATATATATATTTATATATTATATATGTATATATAATGCTAACAGTATCATTGTAACTATCCTTTATACTAAGAAGAGTAATCTTTCTCCTTTGTAATTTGACTGGGTAAGCAAAGCCATATAGTCAGAACTACTTTACCCAAAGAGAACAAGCTTAATCAGTTGAACAGTTACAGAACCTCAGGACTATGAAAGTCTCTTTAGCAAGATGTGGACGGGAAGGATGGGGAACAGGTGAGAGAAATTAGTCCTGAATAAGACAGTCCTTCCTTGCCTTTACAGAGCTTACAATGTAACAGGGAAAACATACATATATTTAACTAAGTACGAAACAAATAATAAGACCGTTTAAAAAAAGACTATGAGATTCTAATTTTAAAAAGATGTTTTTAAAAGATCGTGAGATTTTCATACATGAAGTGTTAACTTGTTACCAGGCAAGCGGTGAAAGCATTATAGAAAACATGGATTGGAGATAGACGTTGAAGGAACAAGGGCCTTGCAACAAAAGGATGAGGCAAGATAGCAGCTCGAAATGTGTATGTTTGGAACATATCAGAAAGTGTGAAGAAGTGAGGTATTGGATTCCTTTCATTATATTAAGGACTTTGTGAAAATAAGGTTGGAGTATATGAATGATTCTCAGATTTTTTCCAAATACAGCCCTTCATCTGTTGAGAAATAGCTATTTTGACTGGATTGTGGTATCTTACCTGATTTAAATGAGAGATGATTTTGGTTCATATACATATAACATAATAAAGTTTTGAAGCACATTGCAGGCCCTTATCTCTTTAGGTACTACGTATATGAATATGTTTCCAATGAGGAGAGTTTCTGTTAGCAATATAAACAAATAACTAACAATGGGAATTAAGAGAAGCAGACCTGCGACAAGAATTGTCAAAGGTGGCAAATGACCATCTTTGTCTTCTCCATTCCCTTTGACTCAGCATTATCACTTTGATTTCTTTCCTATGGGATTCTCTTGATTACGTAACACATATGTCTTGAACAATACTGTTTAAAATACTTTGCAAAGCATATTGATTTTATTAGGCTGAACAATGTGTGCTTAGTCACTTCCGTTGTGTCTGACTCTGCAAACTTATGAACCGTAGCCTGCCAGGCTCCTCTGGCCACAGGATTCTCCAGGCAAGAATACTGGAGTGAGTTGCCATGCCCTTCTCCAGGGAATTTTCCCGACCTAGGGATGGAACTTGCGTCTCTGGTTGTCTCCTGCATTGCAGGTGGATTCTTCACCCACTGAGATAAGCTGAATAGCCACCTAAAAATATCAAGTCTTGATCTCTGGAACCTATAAATGTTACCTCATAAGCAAAAAGAATATCTGCAAATTTGAGTAAGTTAAGCCTCTGAACAGGAGGAGATTATCTGTATTAACTGGGTGTCTGTTATAAGAAGGAGGGAAAGAAAACACTTGACATACAGAAGAGAAGACAAGTGTGACCACGTAGGCTGAGATTGGAAGTGATGTGATGCTAACTGTCAGCAAAGTTGGAAGAGACAAGGAACCTCTTCTCCCCTAGAACCTTTGAAGAGATCATAGCCAGGCCAGTACTTTGATTTTAACCCAGTTATACTGCTTTTGTACTTCCAGGCCCCAGACCTATGAGAAAAGAATGGGTATTGTCTTAAGACACCAAGTCTGTGGAATAGCACCAGTTGGAGATGTAGACGGGAAATTACTCTATGAACTTTTCTCTCAGATGTGGCTGTTTGGTCAGCATTTTATCTTACTTGAGGATATAATCAGGGATTTTCTAAACTACAAACCTTTGATTTTCATCTTTATTTAAATCTGTTTATGTTTTCTTTCTTTATAGGGTACAACAGTTTAGCAAAAGATTTATAAGAATGTCTTGTCTCCTTTGAGGTTCAGCTTAGATACTTTTGATATTGCAAAAGTTGGGGAAAACAATCTGTCTACATCAGAGACTTTGGAATATGAATTCATAGAAACTAATGAAAAAAAAACAAAACTTGGCCTCATGAGGATAGAATGTCTTATGCAAATCTTTGTTGTCAGCCAAGTTCACATACACAGAATACAAAACTCTGTTTCACTGTTTGTTGGGGATTTGGAAATAGCTTCAGATAATCTAATTTAAAGGGGCTGATAAATTCTTCTAGCTTTGTAGAATTTATTCCACGTATGTCAGAAATATATGTGTACTTAGTATACTGTGAAATAAACTAGCACCTTGTACTAGTTTGAAAAGGTAAATATTGCTTTCATATTTTGTTCTCTCATATTCCTTTTATTGGTACATGTTAACTAAATGCAAAAATGTAGTGGTAATAATGTAAAGTATTCTGGTAAATTCTGGGAATTATCAGAGATTAGTCCAAACATAGCTCTAGTTTTTTATACTACAAAACTATTATTAATTTCTACTCCTGCTATTGAATTTACATCTGTGGTCAGTGCAAGCTTATAGAAATTATTAATACTTTCTTTTCTTTTAAAAATGTTCAAGGTGGACAAAAGGGTTTGTAAAATCGTGGTTTACTGATGCCATAGCAACATAATCTTATATTGAGAACATCATCTGTTACATTGCAGGTAGTTGTGGTCATGTGCTTAGAATAGACTTTCAGTTCTAAAGTACATGGTGATACAATAGGATAAGATTTATCCAGACGTTTATGCAGCACTTACAAGGAAATATTTTCACATGTTCATATGGGTTGAAATGTCATATACTTAAAGGATTGAGTTACTGTTATGAGTTGGAATATTTATGCAGCTTTGAACTTCAAGTGTAAGTTTAAATGCCTATTTTTGTAGAGAAAAATATGGGTAGATAGAAACCAAAATCTGAATTATCTGATTGCTGAAGAGATGATCTCTAATAGCAAAAATAAGAGATTAAGTGGTTCTCTTTTAATATACTACATGAGAAGTGATTGTTTCTTTATTTTTATCATATTTTTCAAAAAGACTATTTCCCAGCAGAGTCTTAATAGCAAACCGGAGCAAAATATAGAACATTCAAACACATTAGGGGCAAATTCAGTGCTGGAAATAATATGACTGGTAGCATATTACTTAGAGTTCTCCAGAGATACGAAACCAATAAGAAGTTAATAGGGAAGGAATTCAGAACAGATGAATGGGCCTGAGGTTGTCTGATCCTCCCTAAAGAGGGGGTACTAGATTCACCTAAACACACATTTAGGTCATAA
The DNA here is from genome assembly GCA_006410615.1 of Neotragus moschatus. Classification (NCBI taxonomy): domain Eukaryota; kingdom Metazoa; phylum Chordata; class Mammalia; order Artiodactyla; family Bovidae; genus Neotragus; species Neotragus moschatus. Next base: position 87,495 of record SJYA01001363.1, on the reverse strand, counting down.
AGATTTCCAAGTGAGCAGTAACCACTGATGTCTCAGAAACTCCCACCTTCCTCTCAGTTCTTGGTTGCAACACCAAGGCACCAATAGCTGGGCACCCTGTCTGTTCCTGTCCAGGAGTCCCTTCACCTTAGCTGCTGCTGCTGCTGTTAAGTTGCTTCAGTCATGTCCAACTCTGTGCGACCCCATAGACGGCAGCCCACCAGGCTCTCCCGTCCCTGGGACTCTCCAGGCAAGAACACTGGAGTGGGTTGCCATTTCGTCCTCCAATGCATGAAAGTGAAAAGTGAAAGTTAAGTTGCTCAGTCGTGTCTGACCCTATGGACTGCAGCCCACCAGGCTCCTCCATCCATGGGATTTTCCAGGCAAGAATACTGGAGTGGGGTGCCATCGCCTTCACTTAGCTATGCAGTCAAATATGCTTACTTTTACCGTGATGTTCTGCATACAATTCCCTGTAAATTCTCTGATAAATTCTAGTAGTTTTCAGAACTTAGTTAAAATGTGGTTCTAGTTTTATATCTTATGAAAATAACACATTTTAAATTTGACACTAAATTTATACATTTATCATATTGCAAACATAATATGGAATTATTAATCTTGTCTTTTTCCTTTGAAATGTGGCTGGAAAACAAGAAGATTTATAAGGTCATCGTTTGCTGACCAATTTTAAAAACCAGCTGGCTTTCCAGAGTAACTCAGGCACATCCTTTCTCACCCATGTTCCCACCCCGATTTGTTCCACCAGATTAAATAATATTCACATAGCAGCATGGTTAGCCAAGGTCCTGTCCAGAAGGAAGACTGTAGTGGTGAAGAAGGTGTAGATAGGGGAATTTTATCTGACCTAAATATACTTAGTTCCTTTACCATCAGTGAGATGCATGCTTCTAAACTTAGGCCTTCCATAAGAGATGTTCCTTAAGGACACTCCTCTTCCTTCCTTCCCTATTTCTTCCTTCTTAGAACTGTCCTGAAAGTCTGCAGACTCTCACTTCTTTTTTCAGAAGCCATCAGATCTGCTCTCAAAAGACTATGTCACACTTGGCATCCTTTCATGCTACAAACAGGAGCCCTAAGTCATCAGTCAGATATTCTGTTTCTTCAGGTGTGTGAGGTTAGAGCTACTGAGAGGGTAAATTGAGGTGGATTATGATATCATGCAGAGAAGGCAATAGCACCCCACTCCAGTACTCTTGCCTGGAAAAATCCCATGGACAGAGGAGCCTGGTAGGCTGCAGTTCATGGGGTCGCTAAGAGTCAGAAACGACCGAGCGACTTAACTTTCACTTTTCACTTTCATGCATTGGAGGACGAAATGGCAGCCCACTCCAGTATTCTTGCCTAGAGAATCCCAGGGATGGGGGAGCTTGGTGGGCTGCTATCTGTGACATCGCACAGGGTCGGACATGACTCAAGCGACTTAGCAGCAGCAGCATATCATGACTAGAAGGATTTCCTTTCCCGGGAGAGTTGTGTCATAATTGGTTCCTTTTATGAAATCCCTTGTGATGTAAGGACACCTTGGAAAGAAGAGAATATTCTTTCCTTGAATACAGCATGGTTGAAACCCAGGACAGTTTATCTCCTATCAGCATGTTTTGGGGCTCACCATTTAGTAAGATCAGATCTCTCCATTCCCACTGTCCATGGGCATCAGGTAAATATGTGTATAATTGTGCAAAAAATTTGCACTACCTGTGAACTGCCTGTTCACAAGAGTATTTACACTCCTTGTCAAGGCTCATTCATTTTGCCACCAGAAAGGAACAAGACCAGCTTTCCTGTGTGGATTTGGATTGAAATCCTTCTGATTCTGAGTTCACTTCTGATGAAAGAGTGGTGGGTGGACTTTTGCCAGCTCACCCCCTGTAAATGCAGCTTGGAAATCACTGATGCAGCACGGTGTGCAGGTGAGAGTGTAGAGCTTGTTTGAGGCACTCGCACATATCCTGCTCTTGTTTCCTGCAGACTCAAGACTAGATTGTTGAAGACAACTCACAGATCCAGTATGGGTCTGGAAAGGAGACGTGAAGCAAGCCAAATGAACCTAATCTAGGGAAATGAAAGGAAGAAAAGTTGAAAAGAGGAAATAAAGGAATTAGAATAGAGACTTATCTTTATTCTTGTGAAATAGAAGGAATTATTATGTTGCAAAAACCAATAAGAAAAACAGGGTGGAGCCTGTGTTTACCTGACGCTTCACTTGTAATTTCACCTTTTTGTTTTTTTTTTAGTCAAAGCAATTAGAAATTAATCTTCAGTTAAGAATCTTGGGATAATTAATATGCACATGGTGTTCTTAATAACTTATTGACTATCTTTGAGGATCACAGTTTCTCAAATTATACTTGATTATCCAATTTTAGTCTTTGCTTTACCTGTGTTGGGCTTTTCCTGGCTTCTGCTGATCTCACTACTCAGTTCTCTACAGGTCAGAAAAGTTCAGTATTCTTAAAGAAGAAAAATGTATTGAGGGTGAGATTTTATGATGTAGATTTGTAATCTCTGTGTCAGCGCATGTTGGTTCATGTAGTGATCTCCGGCAGTTTAGATTAGGCAGGATCCAGCACACAATCTACCAAGTATGTATACACTTTGTAGAAGAGCATAGTTGTCCTTTGAAACATGTGGTTTTCTATATCTCCAAAACATGAAAGTGTGTTAGTTTGTGAGGACTGAAAAATTATATGCTTATAAAATCTAAGGCTTAGCAAAGCCCGTGAGAAGTTCACCTTGAGATTAGTGGAAGAAGAGTTGATCAGTGTCATCCAAGACCAGCAGGTCTGCCAGGGAGTATTGAGGACTGGGAACCTAACGTGGGTTCTGGTGATGCTGGGGCACATAGCCTCAGAGATCGCTTCAGAATAAATGAACGTTTTTCTTTTTCTCTGTAAGCCAGGAGTCCCTGACTGTAGCAGAACTCACTTGGAGTGAGGTGCTTAGAAACCAGCTCTAAGGAATTCAAAACAGTAAGTGGAAAAAGTATGTGAAGCAGTGGATTCAGTGAGCTTGGAGGTCACTGAAAAAGCAAATATACTAAAGGTCGAAGAAAAATGAGGCCACTTGTTTGAGGGCTCTGAGAATTAGAATTGAAGGGAAGAAAAGTAAAGGACCAAAAGTTGGGATGTTGAAAAAGTGAAAAGAAAACAGACAGACAAAAAACTCTCAGTGGTTTAAAAGTTAGTCACCATGGAAAATAAAGTGGGGATAAAGGAGAAAAGGATATTGCTCAGAGTATGGGAAAGCTGAGGGCACCACCAATGGGCATTCTTATGAGAATGAATTTTTACCAAGCACATACCTTTAAAAATAGTGGGCAAAAAGTTAAGTAGGCTATTTGCATTTACACTATGAAACTCTATCTCACAAGCAATGTCCTGTAGATTGTTGGTGGTTAAATCTGTGACACCTGTGAGGGATTTGGAGCTCAAGCATTTCCTGAATCCCTGCAGTTTGTGAGAGAGGGAGAGGCTGATGTATGCCCGCAAAGAAGAAAGATGCGCACACCTAGGAAACACACATAGGAAACAAATCTTAATGAGCCTTCTTTAAGGTTATCTCATTTACTCTTTCAGTTCAGTTCAGTGCCTCAGTCATGTCCGACTCTTTGCAACCCTGTGAATTGCAGCACGCCAGGCCTCCCTGTCCGTCACCAATTCCCGAAGTTTTCTCAAACTTATGTCCATCGAGTCAGTGATGCCATCCAGCCATCTCATCCTGTCGTCCCCTTCTCTCCTGCCCCCAATCCCTCCCAGCATCAGGGTCTTTTCCAATGAGTCAACTCTTCGCATGAGGTGGCCAAAGTATTGGAGTTTCAGCCTTAGCATCAGTCCTTCCAATGAACACCCAGGACTGATCCCCTTTACGATGGACTGGTTGGACTTCCTTGCAGTCCAAGGGATTCTCAAGAATCTTCTCTAACATCACAGTTCAAAAGCATCAATTCTTCAGCTGTCAGCTTTCTTCACAGTCCAACTCTCACATCCATACATGACCACATTTACTCTTTAATATGTGTGAAAATAGGCTTCCCTGGTAGCCCAGCTGGTAAAGAATCCACCTGCAATGCCGGACACCTTGGTTCAATTCCTGGGTTGGAAAGTTCCCCTAGAGAAAGGATAGGCTATGCACTCCAGTACTGGGCTTCCTTGGTGGCTCAGATGGTAAAGAATCTGCCTGCAGTGCAGGAGACCTGGATTTGATCCCTAGGTTCAGAAGATCCCCTGGAGGAGGAAATGGCAACCCACTCCAGTATTGTTGCCTGGAAATTCCCCATGGACAGAAGAGCCTGGCAGGCTACAGACCATGGGGTCGGAAAGAGTTGGATATGACTAAGCAGAGCACAGCACATGTATAAAAATATTATTGCCCTGTTTCATAAAAGAAACTGATATTCACAGAAGATATCTAACCTCCCCAAGTTCATATAATCAGTGAATTTAACCTGTTGTTTAGCTGTTCAGTCATGTCTAACATTTTGCGACCCCATGGACTGTAGCCCACCAGACATCTCTGTCCATGGGATTTCCCAACCAAGAATACTTAAGTGCATTGTTATTTCCCTCTCCAAATATTAATCTCGCTCCTCCTCAAACTCCACCATACTTCCATTAGGCTGTGACTTACAGTACCGGTAAGAAGCAGCCTGTAAGTGTGTAGAAATTCAGAAGCGGGTGAGACTGAAGAACAGAGGAAAGTCTCACTGAAGTGACAGAAGTTTGCTATTTTTTGAAAGGGTCCTTTTTAAACAAGGGAAGGGCTGTGAGTGTTAAAAAAAAAAAAAAAATCTTTACCCTCTAGAAGTGGACCAAATGTAGTCAATTAAGTATCTTGAACGTAAGTGTTTGCTAGATATTTTGAGAGGCAGAAATTGTGAAATATAGCCAGTGCTTATAGGTAATTTTCGGTGATCAAGAGCCGTTTAAAAATGTGGCTCCTATCGGTTCACTCACAGCCAAAAGATATTTTAGGATTGAAACCAATCTCAAGTTCTAAAACATTTATTAATAATTTAGACTTTATACTAAATTATCTTGGAGGAGCTGGAACTCAAATAAAATAACTTTTTAATCTGGCTCCTCTGTGCAATATTAAGGCAGTCTCTAATTTAGTAAATAAACACCTGAGAAAATTGCCCTGCAACCTCTATTATTAATATGATTTAAACCATGTTGTGTGTTCTTCTGAGATATGCCAGATTAATGAATTTTCCAAGCGTTGGTGGAAAATGACCTGCTGAAAATGAAAGTAGAATTCATAAGTAAAAGCAGCCAAAAGCAGCTAATCTTAACCCATTTTCCAAATAAGAAAAGTGGAAATAGGTTAAAAATAGGTCATATTTATTTTGGGTTATGTCATATCTTTATAATTTGAGCACTAATAAAGGTTTTGTTTGATTTCTACTTCTTTCTCTATTATTTCAAATTATATTACATTCGTGTGTGTGTGTGTATGCCCTGTTTGTGCTGTAACTGGCATATTTGGATGACTGGCCCAGATCTGGCATTTTGAGTTCTGTGCCAACAAAAATGTCAAGTGCATTTGCCTTTTAATTAAATGCAATGCCTGGATTTTAATATTCCATTTTTTCCCCTGAAGAAGAGACTTTCCTGATCTTGTAATTTATAAGAGGAAAAACTCACTGACATTATCATGAAGCTATTTCCCCCAACAACTCCAGATATCCACATTATCACTTTGTAAACATTTCACATTAAGGTTCAGATTTTGGTTCTTTAGCCTACTTTGCTGTAAACACTGCGTGTGGATACATGACCCGGCATTGTCTGTTTTAATGTATTTTTCTTATTTCTCAGTAATACTTTAGCTCAGTCTATTTTACTCTTAATAGGGCACTACTACTTGAATGTCCCACATGTAATAATCAGTATGTGGAAAATGTAGTTCCTTATTTTACACTTGACTTTCCACTTCCTGTACTTTTGGTATAAATGTGGTCTTTCTTATTATTCTGCAGGGCCATAGCGTTATATTATTTGCCTTCTTATTTTTTTACTGCCCCAAGTAAGTTATTTTTAATTCACTCTGTTGTTATTCTCTGATCACCTTTATTACTTGTGGTTTAAAGAAAACCTTTTTTTTAAAATCAAGTAGACAGCTCTATAATCTCTGGACCCCATTTATTACCTAGTTGACAGACAAGGCAGGACTTCCCTGGTGGTTCAAAAGGTAAAGAATCTGCCTGTTACGCAGGAATCTTAGTTTCAATCATTGGGTCAGGAAGATGCCCTGGAGAAGGAAATGGCAACCTACTCCAGCATTCTTGTTTGGAGAATACTATGAACAGAGGAGCCTGGTGGGCTACAGTCTATGGGATCACAGTCAGACATGACTGAGTGACTAACACTTTCACTTTCTAGATAAGGCATTTGATACATTTTGCTACTGATATGATACACTCATCCTTTTCTCAGTGAAAAGCCACCCTGTCTACCTCTAGGTTGTTCAGAGAAATCTTCCTTCACCTTTGAATCTAAAGAGATCACTGTGGTCTTCTGTCTCACCCCCTATTTCAATTATCAGTATAGAACTTCTTACTTATATCTTACATCTTCGCAGCATGAATGTAAATTGCATTAGAGCAGATATATTGTCTNTGATTTCTACTTCTTTCTCTATTATTTCAAATTATATTACATTCGTGTGTGTGTGTGTATGCCCTGTTTGTGCTGTAACTGGCATATTTGGATGACTGGCCCAGATCTGGCATTTTGAGTTCTGTGCCAACAAAAATGTCAAGTGCATTTGCCTTTTAATTAAATGCAATGCCTGGATTTTAATATTCCATTTTTTCCCCTGAAGAAGAGACTTTCCTGATCTTGTAATTTATAAGAGGAAAAACTCACTGACATTATCATGAAGCTATTTCCCCCAACAACTCCAGATATCCACATTATCACTTTGTAAACATTTCACATTAAGGTTCAGATTTTGGTTCTTTAGCCTACTTTGCTGTAAACACTGCGTGTGGATACATGACCCGGCATTGTCTGTTTTAATGTATTTTTCTTATTTCTCAGTAATACTTTAGCTCAGTCTATTTTACTCTTAATAGGGCACTACTACTTGAATGTCCCACATGTAATAATCAGTATGTGGAAAATGTAGTTCCTTATTTTACACTTGACTTTCCACTTCCTGTACTTTTGGTATAAATGTGGTCTTTCTTATTATTCTGCAGGGCCATAGCGTTATATTATTTGCCTTCTTATTTTTTTACTGCCCCAAGTAAGTTATTTTTAATTCACTCTGTTGTTATTCTCTGATCACCTTTATTACTTGTGGTTTAAAGAAAACCTTTTTTTTAAAATCAAGTAGACAGCTCTATAATCTCTGGACCCCATTTATTACCTAGTTGACAGACAAGGCAGGACTTCCCTGGTGGTTCAAAAGGTAAAGAATCTGCCTGTTACGCAGGAATCTTAGTTTCAATCATTGGGTCAGGAAGATGCCCTGGAGAAGGAAATGGCAACCTACTCCAGCATTCTTGTTTGGAGAATACTATGAACAGAGGAGCCTGGTGGGCTACAGTCTATGGGATCACAGTCAGACATGACTGAGTGACTAACACTTTCACTTTCTAGATAAGGCATTTGATACATTTTGCTACTGATATGATACACTCATCCTTTTCTCAGTGAAAAGCCACCCTGTCTACCTCTAGGTTGTTCAGAGAAATCTTCCTTCACCTTTGAATCTAAAGAGATCACTGTGGTCTTCTGTCTCACCCCCTATTTCAATTATCAGTATAGAACTTCTTACTTATATCTTACATCTTCGCAGCATGAATGTAAATTGCATTAGAGCAGATATATTGTCTATCTTATTCAGTGATGAATGTTTGTGTGTGTGTCCTGTCATGTCTGACTCTGTGACCCCATGGACTATAACCTGACAGGCTCTTCCGTCCATGGGATTCTCCAGGCAAGAATACTGGAGGATGGCTGTTTCCTTCTCCAGGGGATCTTCTCGACCCACGGATCAAACCCGTGTCTCCTGTGCATCTCTTGCATTGCAGGCAGATTCTTTACCCCTGGGCCACGAAGGAAGCCCGGATGAATCTTCAGAGGCTGGAATTGTTTCAGGAACATGGCAGGAACAACAGTTAATTATTTATTAAAGGAAGGAAACACATTCTTTCTTCATGGATATAAGGTTCCACTCACTCATGTGTCTCCTCATGACTGCTTTTTCTGGAAAGAATTTTATCTGACTGCCAATTTATTGGTATTTTTATTTCTCCAACTTTACTCCTTTATTATGTTTGTAATTAGACTTCTTTTGATTTGATGTTCTTTATTTAAACACATACTAGCTGTGGTTCAAAAGTCTAGATTTGTAAAAAGAGTTATCTGAATTTAATTATGTTTTATATAATTATTACACTTACTGAGGCCTTATATACCAAGTTTTGTCCTAAGGACTTTATGTATTTTAGCAGATCTATCTTTCCTTCAACTTGGAACCTAGGTATCTTTATCATTTCTTTTTTTACTGATAAGGAAACTGAGGAAAGCTGTGGTTAAATGACTTCCTCAAGTTTACCCAGCTAGTGAGCGGCAGAGCTGGGACTAAAACCCAGATCAATATTTTTGTTATAAAAACATGGAGCTGATACTCTAAAGGGATGCAGCGGCAGTCCATGTCCTGTGTCACCTCGTGATTACTGGCAGAAGCTGATGCAGGTTCTCTTTTTTAGGTGAAAGCATGATCAATCCAGGTCTGAAGCAGTCTCACAAACTAACCTAAACCAATTAACTCACAAGCAAAGGTCACCAATCATTCATGATAGTAATTCACTGTGAAGTATAGCAAAAAAAAAAAAAAGGCAGATCTTAATTCTCAAAGGACTACAGGGATTGGGTTGTTGAGTACAGAATATGAAAGAACTGAGAGCTCTGTACAAAATATTTAAAGAAACAAAAATGCAAACCACAAAAACTAGCAAGATGCTATCAAGAGTAACTAAACGAACCAGTTGCAAAAACTCCAATGGAACTTTGCCACAGTTTTTAAATTTAGAAATAATTCTTTGGCTGGATTACTTTGACAACAGCATTGACAGAAGTGAAGGGATCATTTATCAGCCAAACTTTAATCTGAAGAAGTTATCCATAGCAAAATATAAAGACCAGCCAAGATACTTCAGAAGGAGAGGACTATGGAAACATGGAAATATGCCTATGATATATTATAACATATTGTAGAGCTATAGTAACCTAAAACCATGTTATATGAGCACAGAGTATTTCCTTTTGGGAAATAATGGAAAATCTGAAAACTGAATTCCTGCATTTACGTAATTTAGATATAAGACATAAGTGGTTTTATAGATCATTGGATCAATTGAAAAATTGTCCACAGAAACTGGATGTTTATGTAAGGTGGAGGGGACTGAAATACCTTCCTACTGTGTATTATACTTAGAAATTCCATATAGATCCAGGGTTAAATATTAAGTGCATAGTTTTAAAACTTTTAGAGAAAAAAAGAAGAGATTGTTTTTATTAATTCAAATAAGTGATTAATATATTTGACTTCATTAAAATTAAGAACTGCTATATCAAGATATTCTATGCATAAAGCAAAAGAAACATCACCCAATGGAAGGGAATTGTAGCACATATAACTAGCAAAGAATTAGTGTACACACATAAAATATTACTGTAAATCAATAAGAAAAAGATGAAAACCAAAAAAAAAAATTGGTCAAAGTTGTACACCAAGCATTTCAGAAAAGAAATAGGTATAAATACTTCAAATAAGTGTTTCAAAGATGATTTTAGTAATCAAAGGCATAATAGATATCATTTTCTAGCCCTAAATTGGCAAAAATTACAAAATTCTGATAATGCAAAGTGTTAAGGTGTAATTTAAACAGGGTTTATATACACTGCTGCTGCTGCTGCTGCTGCTGCTGCTGCTAAGTCACACCAGTTATGTCCGACTCTGTGCGACCCCACAGATGGCAGCCCACCAAGGCTTCTCTGTCCCTGTGATTCTCCAGGCAAGAATACTGGAGTGGATTGCCTTTTCCTTCTTCAATATGTGCATGCTAAGTCGCTGCTTTGAGTATGTTAAATTGGTAACAATTTGGCATTATCTTATAAAGTTGAATATTTGCAATCATCTAATAGTTATAGTCAAAATCTGCTGGATGCAATCTATGGGGCCACAGTTTGCCAACCCCTGGAATAAGATCAAGGAGTATTTTGAGTATTTGAGGAATGGCTGAAGCTTTTCATTGATTCCGATGTAAGATACCCGAAAGTGATTGTCAGCAGATGCAATCAAAAAGGTTGATTAGAGCTTCGTTTTGAAAGGCCTTATATGTCATACCAAGAACTTCTGCTATTCCTCTTGAATAGGAAGCAGTTAAAGAACTCATTTAATCACCTTTGCATTTTCAAAAACTCATTTTGGTGGCAATGTAAAGGATAAATCTGAGGAGGCCTACATGGGAAGCAGAAAGGCTTAGTGAAAAAGCAAGATGACTGGTGTTAATCTGAGTTAGTGAGAAGATGCAATCAAGAATTATGACAGATTTCAGAGGTAGCATAGTAGACAGACTCAATTGTGTTTAAGAAGTAAGAGAACATCTAAATCTGTATTTTACCCAACTGATTAAGTTGAAATGGGAAGCTTAATGAAAAATCCATAGGTAGAATTAAATTTGCCCTTCATTGAATAATATGAAGTAAAAAATAATATTTTATGTAGTTTTTGATGCTTAAGTACATTTCTGAAATGTATTACTTATTTCTTTTGCTTTTATAAAAAGTATTTCTATTATTTCTTCAGGACTTTATGTAACATTTTGAACTATGGGTTTAAAAACAAATTTAGAGACTCTAAGACTTCTAAAAGATGCCTTAAGCAGTGTGAAATTAATTTAAAATATTTGTAATATTCATCTATACTTTTATATCATAGTTGTTTAAAGCCTCCATAAACTTCTTCACTGTTATTTTCCACATCAGCAATTTTGAGTTAATGTCCATATCTTTATTAAACAAAAACAAAACTATATTCTTGTTTTCATTTAAAGAAAACGGTGTGACATATAGCTATTTTCACTTTTCACCAATATAAAACTCTGATAGACCGTGTTTTTTATTCAATAATCTAAGACTAGACAAGTTTCATAAAATCATATGACATGATGAAACAAGTGACTTCAAAGGATCACTGAGTTAAATAATGCATGCCTCAAGATGCCCTTAAGGCTTAGCCGTCCACTGTGGCAGACTGTTTAATTAATAACATGTACTTTACAAAACTCATCATTATATATTTATACAATAGACTGCTAAGATTTTTAAAAACTGTTTTTCAGTAATATCAATTCCCCTATTCATAACTTTTAATTTTTATATGAAAGACCCAAAGGGCTAATATCTAGGCTGTCTCTATCCAAAGCAGCTCCTGCTGCTGCTGCTGCTAAGTCGCTTCAGTCGTGTCCGACTCTCTACGACCCTATAGACAGCAGCCCACCAGGCTCCCCCGTCCCTGGGACTCTCAAGGCAAGAACACTGGAGTAGGTTGTCATTTCCTTCTCCAATGCATGAAAGTGAAGTCGCTAAGTCGTGTCCGACTCTTCGCGACCCCATGGACTGCAGCCTACCAGGCTCCTGTCCATGGGATTTTCCAGGCAAGAGTACTGGACTGGGATGCCATTGCCTTCTCTGATCCAAAGCAGCAGAATGTATTAATACTTCTACTTTCCACTACACATGCTTCAGTTTATTTAAAAAAAAAAAAAAACTTTTCCATCATTATGATTTGTGTGTATGTATGCTCAGTCACATCCAACTCTGTGACACCATGGAATGTAGACCACCAGGCTTCTCTGGCCATGGAATTTTCCAAGCAAGAATACTGGATTGGGTTGCCATTTCCTGCTTCAGGAGATCGTCCTAACCCGGGGATCAAACCTGCGTCTCTTATGTCTCCTATACTGGAAAATGAATTCTTTACCACTAGCGCACCTGGGAAGTCCCATTATGTCACTTACTATTCCTAAAAACTATATAAGAAGTTCATCTTATGCAAATACTCAAAAACCACCCCTCCCCCCAAAAAAATGCCTGGTCATATATATCCTTGTGTTTTTTTAAGATAATTGATTTTCTTTGTATCATTATAATCAACCATAGGCAAGTTTAGTTTTATTCTTTTATTTATTCAACCAATATTTTGTACTATTACACCTTTGGAGAAGGAAATGGAAACCCACTCCAGTGTTCTTGCCTGGAGAATCCCAGGGACGGGGAAGCCTGGTGGGCTGCTGTCTATGGGGTCGCACAGAGTTGGACACGACTGAAGTGACTTAGCAGCAGCAGCAGCAGTCAGGGAGATAAAATATGTGGCTTCTGTGTAATCTGGGTAAAGGATGATGCTGACCAGAGTTAAATAGTAGTAGTAGCAGTGGAGATAGAAAAAGTAAAGACAGGAGATACTTTTTTTTTAATTAATTAATTTATTTTAATTGGAGGCTAATTACTTTACAATGCTGTAATAGTTTTTGCCATACATTGACATGAATCAGCTATGGGTGTACATGTGTTCCCCATCCTGAACCCCCTTCCCACCTCCCACCCCATCCCATCCCTCAGGATCATCCCAGTGCACCAGCCCTGAGCACCCGAGACAGGAGAAACTTAAGTAGTAGCACTTTGCAACTAATTGTATGAGGGGAAAAAATGTCAAGTGATCATGCATGCCAGTTTGCCCAGGACAGTTCTAGTTTTTGCCTTTTGTTCTGTCATAATTATTGAGTATCCCCCTTCACTTTCAAATGCATTCCAATTTGAATGATAAATTATATGTTAACCCTAGATATAAGAAGAAAGAGGAACGTTCAAGAATGATGCTCAGCTTTCTGTTTGAACACTGTGTAGAAAGTTGTGTCATTTTCTGAAAGGGTAGATACACTAGGGAGGAACTGATGTAAGGGTACGATTATGAGTTCAGATTTGGATATGGTGTGTTGAAAGTGACTTTCCTACATTGAATGCAAACATACAGAAGAATCCAATGACTACATGGGTCAGGAACTCAGATTGAAGTCCTTGATTAGAGATATGTGAATGTGGTATATATCTCTCTCTCAAAATATCTTATGGCATATCCCCTTCTTGCAGTGATGTGAGGTGATAAAATGCCTGCTTGATAAGATGAGGCAAGATAAATGACATAAACATTGTGTCTTAGCATTAGTCTACTATTGACCTTCTAGTGATGTGTCAGAAGGAGGAGCATCTGCTTAGGATGATCCTGAATCATGCAGCCATGATGAAGCTGATTGTTGGATGTCAGGAACTGATGATGTGATGGTTAGGGTTTCTGAGTGGGATGGATTGGGATGGTGCAAAATTTCATCATGCTACTCAGTATGCAAGTGAAAACTTATCGATCATTTATTCCTGGAATTTTCCATTTAATATTTTTAGATGACAATGTGCTACAGGTAACTGAAACAGTAGAAAGTGAAACTGAATTGGAAGGAGAGGGCTACTGTATATTGATCTGAGAGTGATCAGCATGGATAGCAACTGAAGTCATAGAAGTCGATGAAATCACCAAGCCAAAATATGGAAACCTGTGTCAGGAGGTTCAGGTTGTCACTGAGGAACTCAAAGTAGCATCTATTTTCTAAAGGAAATGAGGGAGGGACTCACAATGGAGATCTGGAAAGAAAAAGCCTGCATCATAGGAAAATTGGGAGATGATCAAATAATGGAAGCCTCAGGAAAGAGTGTTTCAAGAAAACAGAGTAGACAGCAGTGTCAGATGCTATCAAGAGGTTGCGTGAAATAAGTATACATTGAACTCAGCAACTAGTCAGTCATTAGAAACGTTGGTAATGGTGGATTGGTGCCATTGGGGGACATCAGCCTGGTTATAAGTAATAAGGAATAACTGGGAAGTAAGTATGAACAATTTTCCAGAATTATAACTGAAGAGGAGAGAAAGCGTTATTGAAATACCTGGAGGATTTGCAGTATGTTGGTATCTCTAAAGACACTATGAGACCACCTAATATATTGCACTTAGAGGCTTCTATCTCTAATATCCATGAAAATGTATTGTACTTGTATGACTGCAGCTATTGTGTAATTTTCTTTTTAATTAAATTTATGTATTTTTAGATATTTGTATGGTTTTTAACTAAGTTACTTCAACTGTTTTTGCCCCAAAATGCATCTCATAAATTTGTTCCATAAACATAAAATACTGCCTTAGTTACTTTCCTGCTGTCCAAAGAATTATGCTGCTCTTGGCTTCAGAACACTGGGGACTCTTGGAATATGCTTTGGCAGATAAAAAAGGTAAAGATTTATGGCAAAGGAAAGCATTTCTGAAAAAGGTGCTCCACATTGCCTTTGTGTATGTGCATAAATTATAAACAGGGCTCAGGGGTGAAGTCACTGTAATAGCTTTTTGCTCTCTTTGAAGAAAATAGAAAATGCTCACTTAGGGGCTACTGCTTGTGTTTCCATTAATGAATCTTCTAAGCTTGAATGATTTTAAATAGAATATTCATGTTCCTTGGTTTAGTAGGGCAAAAACTTGAAGAAATGCATGTGATTAAGGTATCTAATGTAATAAATTTATGCAGACATTTAATAAAAAGATGTTGGTAATAATAAGTCGTAACTAAAGACTTTGAGGAGGATTCACAATCAGTGGAAAACAACCACCAAATTGTATCTTCCTAAAGAATTTGATTAACCTTCTCCACTCAGGATTTATACTAATTTGAAGCGTTGAAACAGTGTCAGACTTTATTTTGGGGGGGCTCCAAAATCACTGCAGATGGTGATTGCAGCCATGAAATTAAAAACGCTTACTCCTTGGAAGGAAAGTTATGACCAACCTGGACACCATATTAAAAGGCAGAGACAGAGGTCCATCTAGTAAAGGCTATGGTTTTTCCAGTGATCATGTATGGATGTGAGAGTTGGACTGTGAAGGAAGCTGAGTGTCGAAGAATTGATGCTTTTGAACTGTGGTGTTGGGGAAGACTCTTGAGAGTCCCTTGGACTGCAAGGAGATCCAGCCAGTCCATTCTAAAGGAGATCAGTCCTGGGTGTTCATTGGAAGGACTGATGCTAAAGCTGAAACTCCAATACTTTGGCCACCTCATGCGAAGAGTTGACTCATTGGAAAAGACTCTGATGCTGGGAGGGATTGAGGGCAGGAGAAGAAGGGGACAACAGAAGATGAGATGGCTAGATGGCATTACCGACTCGATGGGACGTGAGTTTGGGTAAACTCCAGGAGTTGGTGATGGACAGGGAGGCCTGGAGTGCTGCAGTTCATGGGGTCTCAAAGAGTCGGACATGACTGAGCAACTGAACTGAAGCATTGGCAAACAATTCTTTTGCACAAGACTTGTAATCATGACAAA
Organism: Neotragus moschatus; assembly: GCA_006410615.1. Classification (NCBI taxonomy): domain Eukaryota; kingdom Metazoa; phylum Chordata; class Mammalia; order Artiodactyla; family Bovidae; genus Neotragus; species Neotragus moschatus. Next base: position 72,059 of record SJYA01001363.1, on the reverse strand, counting down.
CAAGCAGTCTTAATCAACTCAGATGAAGAAGCTTTGTTTTTTTTTTTTCCTTAGATACTTAAGGACATATATTCTATGACTTTAAAGTAGTAACACTGTTTTACATAATATATTATAAATGTTTCACTACTTTGCACCCTGAATACACCTGCAGGGTTTCAGTATCTTTGATCATAAGTTTACTTTTAGATTTGACTTTTTATTTCTGGAAATATGTTTAGATTAACTCATGAGAAAATCAGTGTTATTAAATGAGACTTCTAAAGCTTCTCAATCTTCTGTGTTTGAAATTGTTTAGCCATCACCTGCATGTCACTTTTGTTATATAATTACTAATTGCAGTTAGTATTAAGGCTGGCTGTCCATACTGTGTATATGGTGAGAGTTGTCTGCTTTTGGATGATCCTAGTAGTTCTGAAGATTCTTATGAAATATAACATGCTACTTAAAGTATAATATCCTTGTAAAGTTATCTCATAATAGCATTTGTTTAATTGAATTAAAATGCTATATTAAAAATAAATTTACCTCATTAAACAAGAAATAATCTTCTAAAGAATTGCAAAAAGATTAATTCTGGAAGTTATGGCAGGAAAATCACAAAGGAATTATTCTTACCCTCTGAAAGGTATGTGTAACATAGAACCTTATTAATGTAGAATCATGATGATTTGTTGCATGCCCTAAAGTTTCTTCTAGAGATTTCTACATCAAACATTCTGTCTCCCTATCTCAAGCAGTAACTGTGTCAAGCCAATCCAATTTGACAATTGCAAACAATAAATATATTTCTTTTAGTTTTATATCCAACTTTGAAATATACTCCCCCTGCTTATATTGAATATATATGTGTAGATAGATAAATATGTAAATATAGTTACATAAACATGCACAGTGACATACGTGTGCATTCCTAACATGGCTATTGGGAAAGAAGAGATCTCCAATATATTTAATGCATGTGTTGATGAATTGAACCATAACATGTAGTTTGAAATGTGGTAAGCAATTCAGTCTGAGTCAGACTTGCCTGTGGGTCTCCAGGAGGCGAGGGTCGACAGTTTGGCCTCATGCCAAACATCAGGGAGGGAACACAGCCCCAACCATCAACAGAAAATTAGATTAAAGATCAACTGAGCATGGCCCCACATATCAGAACAAGACCCAGTTTCCCAAACAGTCAGTTTCCCATCAGGAATCTTCCATAAGCCTCTTATCCTTATCCATCAAAAGACAAAGAAAATGAAAACCACAGTCAGAGAAAATTAACCAAACTAATCACATGGACCACAGCCTTGTCTCACTCAATGGAACTATGAGCCATGCCTTGTAGGGCCAACCAAGACTGATGGGTCATGGTGGAGAGTTCTGATAAAATGTGGTCCAATGAGAATGGAATGGCAAACCACTTCAGTATTCTTGCCTTGAGAACCCCATGAACAGTATGAAAAGGCAAAAGATAGGACACTGAAAGATGTCGGGTAGGTACCCAATCTGCTACTGGAGAAGAGTGGAGAAATAACTCCAGAAAGATGAAGAGATGGACCCAAAGCAAAAACAATGCCCACCTGTGGATATGACTGGTGATGGAAGGAAAGTCTGATGCTGTAAAGAACAATATTGCATAGGAACCTGAAATGTTAGGTCCATGAATCAAGGCAAATTGGAAGTGGTCAAACAGGAGATGGCAAGAGTGAACATCGACATTCTAGGAATCAGTGAACTAATATGGACTGGAATGAGTCAGTTTAATTCATATGACCATTATATCTACTACTGAGGTCAAGAATCCCTTAGTAGAAATGGAGTAGTCCTCATAGTCAACAAAAGAATCTGAAATGCAGTACTTGGGTGCAGTCTCAAAAGTGACAGAATGATCTCTGTTCATTTCCAAGGCAAACCATTCAATATCACAGTAATCCGAGTATATGCCCCAACCACTAATGTTGAAGAAGCTGAAGTTAAATGATTCTGTGATGACCTACAAGACCTTGTAAAATGAACACCAGAAAGGATGTCCTTTTCATCATAGGGGACTGGAATGCAAAAGTAGGAAGTCAAGAGATACCTGGAGTGACAGGCAAGTTTGGCCTTGGAGTACAAAAGGAAGCAGAGCAAAGGCTAACAGTTTTGCCAAGAGAACACACTGGTCATAGCAAACATCCTCTTTCAACAACACAAGAAATGACTTTACACATGGACATCACCAAATGGTCAATACTGAAATCAGATTGATATTCTTTGCAGCTGAAGATGGAGAAGGTCTATAGAGTCAGCAAAAAAACGAGAACTGGAGCTGACTGTGGCTCATTCAGATCCTGAATTCCTTATTGCAAAATTCAAAGTTAAACTGAAGTAGGGAAAACCACTAGACCATTCAGGTATGACCTAAATCAAATCTAAAAGTTTATACAGCGGAAGTGACAGATAGAGTCAAGGGATTAGATCTGATAGACAAAGTGCCTGAAGAACTATGGACAGAGGTTTGTGACACTGTACAGGAAGCAGTGATCGAGACCATCCCCAAGAAGGAGAAATTCAGAAAGGCAAAATGGTTGTCTGAGAAGACCTTACAAATAGCTGAGAAAAGAAGAGAAGCAAAAGGCAAAGGAGAAGAGGAAAGATATACTCATTTGAATGCAGAGTTCCAAAGAATAGCAAAGAAAGATAAGAAAGCCTTCCTTGGTGATCAGTACGAAGAAATAGAGGAAAAGAGTAGAATGGGAAAGACTAGAGATCCTTCAAGAAAATTAGAGATATCAAGGAAATATTTCATGCAAAGATAGGCACAAAAAAGACAGAAATGGTATGGACCTAGCAGAAGCAGAAGATATTAAGAAGAGGTGGGGAAAAAAAAAAAAAAGAGGTGGCAAGAATACACAGAACTGTACAAAAAAGATCTTCATGATCCAAATCATCACAGTGGTGTGATCACTCACCTAGAGCCAGACATCCTGGAATGCAAAGTCAAGTGGCCTTAGGAAGCATCATACAAACAAAGCTAGTGTAGGTGATGGAATTCCAGTTGAGCTATTTCAAATCCCGAAAGATGATGCTGTGAAAGTATTGCACTTTGCACATATGCCAGCAAATTTGGGAAACTCAGGAGTGACCACAGGACTAGAAAAGGTCAGTTTTCATTCTAATCCCAAAGAAAGGCAAAGCCAAACAATGTTCGAACTACTTCACAATTGCACTCATCTCACATGCTAGTAAAGTAATGCTTAAAATTCTCCAAGCCAAACTTCAGCAATATGTGAACTGTGAAATTCCAGATGTTCAAGCTGGATTTAGAAAAGGCAGAGGAACCAGACATCAAATTACCAACATTCGTTGGATCATTCTCCTTTATTGACTACACCAAAGCCTTTGACTGTGTTGATCACAACAAACTGTGGAATATTCTTCAAGAGATGAGAATACCAGATCACCTTACCTGCCTCCTGAGAAATATGTATGCAGATCAAGAAGCAACAATTAGAACCAGACATGGAACAAAGGACTGGTTCCAAATTGGGAAAGGAATACATCAAAGCATATATTGTTACCTTGCTTATTTATCTTACATGCAGAGTATATCGTGCAAAGTGCCGGGCTTGATGAAGCACAAGCTGGAATCCAGATTGCCAGGAGAAATATCAGTAACCTCAGATGCACAAATGACACCACCCTTATGGCAGAAAGCAAAAAGTAACTGAAGAGCCTCTTGATGAAAATGAAAGACGAGAGTGAAAAAGCAGGCTTAAAACTCAACATTCAAACAACTAAAATCATGGCATCCAGTCCCATCACTTCATAGCTAATAGATGGGAAAACAATTGAAACAGTGACAGACTTTATTTTCTTAGGCTCCAAAATCACTGCAGATGGTGACTGCAGCCGTGAAATTAGAAGATGCTTGCTCCTTGGAAAAAAGCTATGGCCAATCTAGATAGCATATTTAAAAGCAGAGACATTACTTTGTTGACAAAAGTTCACTAGTCAAGGCTATGGTTTTTTAACAGTCATGTACGGATGTAAGAGTTGGACTATATAGAAAGCTGAGCACCGAAGAATTGATGCTTTTAAACTGTGGTGTTGCAGAAGACTCTTTAGAGGCCCTTGGACTGCATGGAGATCAAACCAGTCAATCCTGGAAGGAAATCAGTCCTGAATATTCATTGGAAAGACTGATGCTGAAGCTGAAACTCCATACTTTGGCCACCTCATGCAAAGTGTTGACTCACTGGAAAAGCCCCTGATGCTGTGAAAGACTGAAGGCAGGAGAAGGGGATGACAGAGGATGAGATGGTTGGATGGCATCACTGAATTGATGGGCATGAATTTGAGCAAGCTCCAGGAGATGGTGATGGACAGAGAAGCGTAGCGTGCTGCAGTCCGAGAGGGTCTCAGAGTCAGAAGCGACTGAGCGAATGAACTGAACTGAACCTCTATTTGAGATTGGAAATTCCCTGAAGCCTGGATATATGGCAAGTGTCATCAGAAAGGATAGCTCCCTTGCTTAATGAAAAAACAAACTGAAGGCTTGCTTTTCTTTCTTGAGAATTATAGTTATCAGATACTGGTCCATGGGGAATTTTATCCTATCCAATCAAAATATGTTAAGATGGTTATAGTGAATTACTTTGGAGAGTTAACTGTCTTCTCTATAGCACTTCAAACTATGTTTCCTACTGATTTGCCTTTAAATTGCCATTTTATGAAATGATACTGATACTGGATTTATTATTTCTTTCTCATTTACTCCTTGGATAAAATAAAAGTTAACGTGTGTCAGTCCCCTTTGGGAGGAGACTGTGTCTAGTTGAAACACTGGAGCAGTTATTTAAATGTGTGGGTTTGTACTTCCCTAGTGGCTCAGACGGTAAAACATCTGTCTACAATGCAGGAGACCCAGCTTCAAGCCCTGGGTTGGGAAGATCTCCTGGAGAAGGAAATGGCAATCCACTCCAGTACTATTGCCTAGAAAATCCCGTGGACAGAGGAGCCTAATAGGCTACAGTTTGTGGGGTCACAAGGAGTCGGACACGACTGAGCAACTACACTTTCACACAGTTTACACTTTGTAGAGAAAGATGTTGGAAGTAGAAGCCAAGAGATAAAAGCTAAAGAAGAAAGGGTTGAATATAGAAAAATGGATATTTGCTAAAGGGAATTTAGTTATCCACTGGAAAGGGCTGAGATTAGATTTAGGGATCCCTTTGTATATTCAGCCATCATCTCTTGACACTGTGATGGCTGCTTTAATGCAGGTTCCTAAATGTGCTTAATTCTAAGAATCACCTGTTTTCTTGTCACATCAGTTCTTGGCAAGAAGGGGCCATGGACCTGGAAACATTGAGAAATGCTGCCTTAGAAGACAGAAGATGTGTTAGATTTTGTCTCTGTTCTTGAGCAATTTACAATTTATTCTATATCTCTAAGCCTCAGGTTTATTTTTTTTTTAATCTGTAAAATGTAGATAATAATGTTTACCTTGCCAGTTTTCAAGGCAAATAAAAGAAAAATGTCTTCAGAGGCTTACTGGAGCTGGTAGATTGTTTAAGATTTGTAATATTGTCTTTGTATGTGAGGAATGGTGGTTGCTATGAGAAAGAAAGAAAGTGAGGAGATACAAAGAATTAAAAAAAAAACTTTCATCTTCTCATTGTTCTGTTTTTCAAGTTTATATTCTGGATTTTATTTGTTAAAAGGATGTGAAATATTCCTTCACAAATTTGTTTTCATTGGTTATTCTTGTCTTCCTCCAAACCAACGATTTATTTCAAATCTTTGAAATCATATCATAAACTCACACCTCCAGCACTTACACTGTAACCCTTTGTGTCCCACATAAATGCCATTGATACTGCCTTAAAGGGTCATGCATGGCACCTTGTATTTGAGCAGAGAAGTACTTGTTGAATGAAGTGATAAAAGAATGAATCTCTAAATCCAACCTGATCTCTTTCCACTATACTCATGGCTAAAAATCCTATGTCCTTACTTTTAAGGACACTTGAAGAAAAATCATTCCTTTTATTTTTTTATGTTAACAACATCCCTCTTCAAAAAAAACTTCCCTTAACCTTAAATCTCTCATGTTGGAGTTTAGCATGCTACTATATTTATATTTGCAAGTTCAGTTCAGTTCAGCCGCTCACTCGTGTCTGACTCTTTGTGACCCCATGAATCACAGCACGCCAGGCCTCCCTGTCTATCACCAACTCCTGGAGTTCACTCAAACTCCCGTCCATCCAGTCAGTGATGCCATCCAGCCATCTCATCCTCTGTAGTCCCCTTCTCCTCCTGCCCTCAATCCCTCCCAGCATCAGAGTCTTTTCCAGTGAGTCAACTCTTCGCATGAGATGGCCAAAGTATTGGAGTTTCAGCGTCAGCATCATTCCTTCCAAAGAAATCCCAGGGTTGATCTCCTTCAGAATGGACTGGTTGGATCTCCTTGCAGTCCAAGGGACTCTCNTGTCTCATGATGTACTCTGCATAGAAGTTAAATAAGCAGGGTGACAATATATTGCTTTGATGTACTCCTTTTCCTATTTGGAACCAGTCTGTTGTTCCATGTCCAGTTCTAACTGTTGCTTCCTGACCTGCATACAGATTTCTCAAGGGGCAAGTCAGGTGGTCTGGTATTCCCATCTCTTTCAGAATTTTCCACAGTTTATTGTGATCCACACAGTCAGTTCTTTGGTGTAGTCAATAAAGGAGAGTTAGATGTTTTTCTGGAACTCTCTTGCTTTTTCAATGATCCAGCGGATGTTGGCAATTTGATCTCTGGTTCCTCTGCCTTTTCTAAAACCAGCTTGAACATCTGGAAGTTACGGTTCATGTATTGCTGAAGCCTGGCTTGGAGAATTTTGAGCATTACTTTACTAGCGTGTGAGATGAGTGCAATTGTGCGGTAGTTTGAGCATTCTTTGGCATTGCCTTTCTTTAGGATTAGAATGAAAACTGACCTTTTCCAGTCCTGTGGCCACTTAGCTGGGAATAATTTTCCTTTCTGTGATAATTATCTGCTTTCAGTAATTTATTTTTTGATTCATTTAGCAGCAGCAACAGAAGAACCAGAAGTGATTCCAGACCCAGCCAAGCAGACTGACAGAGTGGTGAAAATCGCAGGAATTAGTGCTGGGATTTTGGTGTTCATCCTCCTCCTCCTAGTAGTCATATTAATTGTAAAAAAGAGGTAAGACCTGATTTTGTTCTGTCCCACTCATTCACCGTTTATGTCATGGTTACTAGTTTTCAGATACCTCTTTGTTTCCCTGAGCTCTTTTTAAATGAGAATAAACAAGAATTGAATTTTAACAATATTGCCAGCATCTAAATATATTTCTCCTGCTTGGAAAATAAGTTCTAATTGATTATTTGCAGTTTAATTTTGGATATAAAATATGCTTTTGTCAATTTAACCTTGAAATCAATGTATGAATTAAATTCCTCAAATGCTTGAGATATTAATGTATCTTATGTTTTTAAGTTTTTTTATTACACATGGCAAAATAAGTGTTTATTATGATATTTGGTCTATGAATTATTGTGTACTTTTACTGTTTTTCTAAATGTTGACTACAAATAAGATATGAGAAATATGAACATTATTTTATGAAGTTGTATATTAATATTCACTGACTAAATACTTCAGCACTTTAGTATGAACCACATTTTTAAATTGAGCATTAGTGTTTTGTATTATATCAACCAATATCGCCATCTTCTGGAATTATATGAAAATATTAAGACCTACAGGAATTTAAATTGAATTATATTTGGTAGACTAAGGTATACGTCTACCAGAAAGCATTTCAAAGAATGCAGTTTTTATAATTTGAACTTTTTCTTATTCTGTAAAATATCATTATCTGTAAGGCATTGTTTTAGAAATTAATGGAATCTCCAATCCTTCCAATCATATGTTTTAAACAATATTACCATCTGGAAGGATTACTAAAAAACCTTTGCTGAGTATAGTTCTAAAATATTGGTGTATAGATGTATTTCTCATTCATTAATTATACTGAATATAATAAAAGATGTTGCTTACTTTATACTAAATCATATACTATTATGATTGTTAATTTGTACTCAAAATAAATCATTAATAATATAGATGACTCATACTACATGTTTAATGATTCCATAAGAGTTTATTTTAATGTATTGCCTCTTTACAATTACCCCCTGGAGATATATATGTTGGAGAAGACACATCTGCATTAGAAACATTAGGTATGCATTATAGTGTTTTGTGTTAAATTAGCTACATACGTGCTTTCCCCAATAGTGCTTTCTCTTTTTGCTGTTGTCTACTTCTGTGGTTGGAAGTTATATCATATTTGAGACAGGAAGGTTTAAACATTTTACTAATAAATTTGCCAATCAAGATCATAAAATCATTGAATACAACTTTCAGATCTTATGTTTCTACTTAGTTTAAGTTTATATTTGGAGAGTTAAACTAAACTCTCTATATTTAGAGAGTTAACTTTGCCTTAGAGTTAAAAGTATTTCAGCTACTTCAGGCTGATAGGAAAACATGAAAATGGCCTCTGGTTATGTCTTAGTTAAAATTGGGTTAATACTGGTTTTATTGGTTAATTATTTGAAAACACTTATTTGCTGTTGTAGCCTTTCTAATCTGTGGCTGTTTGTTTCAAAAATAACCAAAAATGAAACATAAATTTTCTAAAGTACATCAAAGCAATCTCTCAGCATGATTTTTTGTGTGGTTAAAATGCTCTGACAACTCTCTAAAACTGCCTAATGCATCAAATTCTTTTCCTGGTTCATATTTTAAATGGTTGGATAAATGAGCCTCTATATTAAAATGTTTAATGTTTGAGTTTTCATAATTATGCTTTAATTGATTGTCTTCTACTAAAAAGTATGCTAGGGATTTTGTTTTTTTATTTTTCTCTTCCTCATCACTACCTCTAGGACTAAAGAAGGTGCAATTTTATAGGTAGATAAAATTACATGCTTAGGTATATTATCTTCTATATAATATAACTAAGAATCCCTTACTTATCTAAGAAACCTCATAATAACTTTTAGTTATATATAGTATATCACACATATATTATGTATGATTTAATCATAAATGTTTATTATATATACACAAAAGTATAGGTATTAAAACAATGTTAGAATCAAAGTTAACAATTTTAGTATATCATGTAGTCTCCCTATATGATATGCTAATATACAAATTTATAATAAAAATAATGGAAAAGCAAATCATTTTAGCCTTACATTATCTTTACTTTTATGGGAAATTGTTAATTTCTCAAGACTTTATCTCTTACTAGGAGTAATATATGTAGGTATATTTCTCATGTTGAAAAAAAATTCTGTGTATTTTTGGTGGTTGTATAAAGAAATGGTTTGGCATTTAGTAAAATTCTGCAGTGAAGGGTATATATAAAGTAAGTTTTTAGGCTAAGAAAAGGGATATTGCATCTTTCAAAACGCAAAGTCATTTTAATTTAATCACTGTTGAATTATTTCCAAATGTATGCCATTTTTTCATTGGTTATGTATTATTTTAAATTTGCAGCATGAATACATTAATAATCCCAAACATAAATTTGAAATTATGTTTTAGTACAGTAAATGTATATGATATCATGGTCACATACATCTGCTGTAGAAATCCCTTGTCATATATAGTATATGGTACATATGTATATTCACATAATATATGTATGTACCTGTATATTAATAAGATATAATGACTTATTTATAGAAATTAATGTGTCATTCTGCATATATTCTATATTAAACTAATAGATCTTTATGTTTTGTATTTAAAGAAAATAGTCAATTTAGTGTAGAAGTTCTGTACACAGCTATTCCATCTGTCATGACATTTAGATGGTAATGATATTATGCTTAACTGCATGTTAAAAATACACAATCCATTTAATTTTTCAATTTTTTGGCTATAGAAAAGTCAGCATGTTATTTTTTCCAAATTATGTATTTTAAATTTTATTTTCTATTGCATATCTGTCTGTTTAATTGCATGGCAAAAAATATCTAACCAATGCATGAGCAAATTGAAATCCAACAAAAAAAACATGAATTTTATTTTATTTTATTTTACTTTTTAACGCACATTTTTCTGCTTTATTGAATGTGACAGAGTCACGCTTTTCATTCACCATTGCTTCTCTTTTTCCACTGTCTGTGATTTGCTTGCCAGGAGGAGCTACTATTCTTACTCCTACTACCTGTAAGTAGAAAATGGGTGATATACAACTTTACATGTGTTGAAGATGCAGTATCCCTTTTCAAAAAAAACAACAAACCAAAAAACAGAATGTTTGCAATTTTGATGACTGCAAAAAATATATTTTTTTGGACTCTATAAAGTGTACCTATTAACCTATTTTATTAATAGGTTATTTTTAAAAAGGGATATTGTATTTCTGTATGTTCAGCTACTTTTAATTTTTATTTACGATTTTCCATAAGTAGTCATAGTCTATATCCCAAAACATCATTTACATACTTAAGTCAAACCTGTACGTTATCAATATGATATCTTACTCATCCGGTAGAGATAGTGGTCGCAATTCACTAATACCTATTTTTACATGTGTGTGCTTTAGTTGCTCAGTCGTGTCCGACTCTTTGCAACCCCATGGACTGTAGTCCGCCAGGCTCATCTGTCCATAGGGATTCTCCAGGCAAGAATACTGGAGTGGGTTGCCTTGCCCTCCTCCAGGGGATCTTCCCAATCCAGGGCTCGAACCCAAATCTCCCCCATTGCAGGCGGATTCTTTACTGTCTGAGCCACACTGTTATATCTGAAATAATGACCCAACTGATGTATTCATAGAAGAACATTCAAAATGCCTTCACAGAATGCAAATCAGGTCAGGTCTGACTGTGATAACTTCTCTCAACGTTTCTAGGAATCTGGGATCGGTTGTGACTTAAGAACACCTTTGGTTTAGCTATGTAGGCAATCAGTATGCTCTGGTGAAAACAAATGGATAAAAATTATAATGTGGCAGTGATAAATAAATAAATATTTTTAGAGAAGAAATTTCAAGTTTATTTATTATGAATTAAATAGGACAATGATTTTGTAAAACCAAGACCAAAAAAGAAAGAAAGGCTGTCAACCTAAACAAAACATAATAGGTGTTACATATCCTTTTTTGAGCTCCACAGTTTTAGCTCTTCCTGTGCTTAAGTATGAAATGCTACTCTTGATGAGGAGGGAGAGTGTTGTCCAGTCTGTTTCACTAATCATTCTCAGCTTATTACCTTAAATTCCAGTGTATACATTCAATCCAAAGGAATGATACAACAGTATTCTTGGTCATTGCGTAATCAATATTTGATCCACCAAATTTTGAGAGGGATTTTCCTTAAGTATTTGGAGCACATATCCCACAGTATTTACTTCACTAAGTAAATTTAAGTTAGCTTTACAGGAAGATTTGGTGAGAGTCTCAATGACTATAACAGAATTCTGCCAACAGTTTAAATATTATAAACATTTGGCTTTTTAAAATCTGATAAAATAAGCAGGTGAAAAGTAACAGTGCTCCTAGCTTATTGTGATGGATCATAATATCCTTGTTAAATCATGTTTGATGAAGCCAAAGGTAATTAAATGTACGTTTCATGCAATGATGAAGTACTTTTCCTCTTTATAGCCCACCCATATATACACCTGCAGAAGTTTATGCTGTTGGCTGCTTTGATAATGAAAGTCATTTGCACATCTGTCAAACTCAAGTAGTTGCAAAATGATCTGCTTAACTGTCCTGAAGCGTACATTATATATGCTGGTTTCTCAGATGGAGACAAAATATCAAACATGCAAGAATCGATAAATATTTAATTATGAGAACATCAATAAGGTTACCATTAGCCATCCATTTATCTATAATGTTAGGATTGGATTGCCTTTTTATAGATATGTGGCATTTCTGTATTCTAGACTATGTATTAGGCTTTGATACTGTTACTGAGGTACTTAGGGTTCCTGGCATTATCAATCATAATTAGAAAAAAAGTTCAACAGACTTATGTTTCTAAAAGCTGCTTAAACAGATCTAGTGAAGCAAATCTAGATTAGACAGTTTTTAAAAGAAATGTAGAAATAAATTATTGTAAAATTTAAAAGAAAACCAGATGTAATCTTTGAACTAAAAATTCATTGGCATCATCATAGTAACTGTCAGTTCTTGATCAAAGCACTTAACTCTGATGATCATATTTATTTCCTTTGTAATAACCTGAATTAAAGCCTACCTCACAGGGTTGTTGTGAGGATTAAGGTATAAGAAAAAGCTGATAATACATGGTTGGCATATATCAACAAAGGTTTTATATATATTCTTTCATAATCTATCTACTAACAAAGTTTTGTGAGTCTGAAAAGTGAAAATCCTTCATTTGCTATGAAAACTTTTACTTGTCATCCATTTGACAAGTTCATTACTTCTTATTTTTTCTCAATCATAAAATGTTTAAATTATATATTTTAAGGTAAAGCCTCAAATTTTGAATGTCTTTACCATTTGCTTGAAACTATCTGTCTTCAAATTTTTACATTGTTTTTAATCCAAATTTCAAGTTGTCTTATTTTTAGCCACGTCAATCTCTCAGAATTTTTGAGGAATGAATTCATTCTTTCTTCTTATCCAAGAAACAAAGACTGAAAGTTATTTCTTCAACTCTTTTTTAAACTTTAAAATGGCAAAGCATTTGTGCTACATCCACATTCTTCTCAAATTTATAACAACTAATTTTAACAATTAGAGCAGTGACTGCTTCATATTATAATATACATGGTAATGTGACAATTAAAAAAAAAAGTAACTGGATATAGTATAAGGGCTTAGGCCTTGGGACCAGGTCATTCTTTACTGCTTATTAGATTAATAACCTTGGGCAAGTTATTTAACTTGTCTAAGCCTCAGTGAACTCATCTATACAATTAGAAATCTCATGCCTTCTTCAGTTCATTGGTCTGAGAATTAATTGAGTTAACAAATGACAAGTGCCAAGCATATAAGAGACCTAATTCATCCATTCGAACGAGTATTTAATGAGTGTCTGCTCTCTGCCAGACACTGCTCTGGGTGCTAGGGCTATACAGAGGGTTCTTCCTTTCATGGAACACACAGTGGGAAAAACAGGAGGATACTTGCAATGATAATGTGATAAGTATTATTATAGGCAGAAAACATGGTGCTTTAAAAATACCTACCAGGGAAACCTAGTCTGAGAAAAGTTGTGTATGCTCAGAGAAGTCTCCCTGATGAGGCAAGACAGAATTGGAAGTTAACCAGATATTAGAGATAAAAGAACATTGTAGGCTGAAGAACAAATAGCCCATAGGCAAGTTTGGAACCATCCTAGAGGTAAGTTTGAAAAGTGAAGGCTGTAGAATAACCTATGACCTACTGATGTATAATTTGTCCCATACACTCTTCCAAAAAATAGGACCACTTGAAAGAATAAGAAAATATACATATTTAGATTCATGACTTCTTCTCTTTAAAAATAATTTTAAAATTAGAAACTACTCTGGGATCAAATGCCAATATTCACTTAGGTAAGTTGCCCCCTAAATTGCTCTCCAGTTCCCCACAATCCCCACCCTTCCTGTGCTGTCTCACTACGGGAAGCAACACTTTTATATTCCCTGTCTAAAACCTGTTAGGAGTTTTACAGAGCTTTTGCCCACTAGCCTAGAAAACAGAGATAAGAGATCTTTCAATGAATAGAGCAAATATCGCTGCTAAATAATGGTGGTGGTGATGGTGGTTGTGACGATGTAGTGGTGGTGGTGGTAGTTTTTGTTATACTTTTATCGTTGTTTTATTGTTGATAATACTATCCTTATCATTGTTATTATTTCTAAAATGTATAATGCCATTTCCATCCCTAAAGCTCAGTTTATGACTATCTTACTTAGATGTCATATATGCTATGTCAATATATTGGATATTGTTGGGTATATATGCTTGAGGCTAAGTACTATAATTCTCAGAGAGAAATATCCTACACATGAGTAGCTATCAAATTAATAGATTAATTTTCTAAAGGAAAAGTTTTTGGACATAAACACAACTACTAAATGAATAACTTTAACATATTTGTAGTATATCAGTATACTTATTCTAATACAGATACTAATGAGAATCAGAAAAATTTACCCTAGTTAATAATCCAGCTGAGAAATGTTATTCTTAAAATAATTAAAATACATTTCCAAGGCACGTAAATTGCTGCCATAAATTTAGAAATATAATCTGGCTACTATAGGCATTTAGAGTCCCTTTCTTTTTATTAATATGAGATGAATTTTATATACCTTAAATAGTTTTTTAATTGCATGTCTCATGTGTAACATTCACAACAAACCAGATTGTATTTCACATCCTTGATACGTAAGATAAAGATGTCAGTGTCTGACGAGCTCAAAAGTCTAACTCTGCTCATTTCCAAATCTCCTGTCTTGTTTGTTTTCCTGCATCTGTAAGGCCATTCTGTAGTTGGCACTCTGCCATGGGGTTCTGAAACATATTTTTAGGATCTGACCATCTTTATTATTTAACATTATGATCATTTGCATAATACCTCTATACAGCATTTTCCAAACTTCTCTCAAAGTACTTTTCTTATAAAGTACATAATTTCCCTGTATATTCCTAAGTGTTTGCCTTCTATCAAGCTACAGTTGATTCTACAAATTTCCTGATTAGATTTGGATTAATTTTAAAATGTTAGTTCTACACATTGCATTTTTACTGAACAAAAAGACAAAGAGTGAAGAATAGAGTTTGTCTGTTTTAACTGGATGACTGTAATAAAATAAACTTGAAAAAGTAGTCATGTTATTCCCACAGAATATCTTCTGAAATTTTGATCAAGCGTGTTAATCACCTAGAAGGAAAACCAAAATTTAGCATTAACTGGTTTTCTTTGAACAGCTCTACTAAGGAAGCATTTACTTACTGTTTTAATAAAGTATAGTTATGCTTTATGATAATTTATTGTAATGATAAAATACAAGAAGTGATGAGACATTTGGGTTGACAGCTTGAATGTTAAAATATCCATATGACAAATAAAACAATTTTATAGCAATCAACAAGTATTGTTTGGATGTCAAACTTAATTCCTGAAATTATGACATATTCTTAGAGTTTCAAAAACAAATCTATATCTTTACCCTCGGGCTTTCCTGAACTACTTACTGCTGGTGTCAGTTCTCCTTCAAGCCTCATGCTAAGGTTTCCCTTTCGTATTTGTCTTGGCAGCAAGCTTGCTAAGAAACGCAAAGATGCTATGGGGAACACCCGGCAGGAAATGACACACATGGTAAATGCTATGGATCGAAGTTATGCTGATCAGAGCACTCTGCACGCAGAAGACCCTCTTTCCATCACCTTCATGGACCAACATAATTTTAGTCCAAGATGTAAGTTCTTTACCAAAATTTTGATCAATGACTTTCAAAGCTATTTAATTTCTCTCTGAATTCAACACATTAGCTTTTGAATAGTGAGGGGAAATAAGAGAGTGGAAGAAGAAACTGGAAATAGAAAAAGTGATATGGAATACAACAGAGCTTATCAGAAGGCTTATTTTCAGTCTTGATATTTGATTTAGTTTAACTTCAAACTGTAAGAATTATTACTATAAGAGACATTCATACACCACTCAGACCAATTCTTATTACTTTAAGTTAAAATATTTGATTGCCTTCATAAAATTAGCTCATGTCAGAATTTATAATTGTTTTATATTTGAGTCTTCCATTGTGTAAGGTTAAGTCTTTTGAGATATGAGATATCATAACTCTTTCTGGGAATTATTGGCATAGGAAAAGTCATTCTATTTAATTATTCTATAGATGCCTCAAGAATTTCAGTAATAAAAAGTTAACCACAAAAAAGAGAAATCTACATACTGTTAAGTATCCGGTGTGAAGTCCAAAAGTTTACTTGAACTGAGGGATTGACAGGGAATGGTGAAATCCATCTATTCACTCATCTGTGTTAAGAATTGCAAATGTTTATCTGTGGAGGCATATCTTTTAAAAGAGTTCCCCTGAAATATTGTTTAATGCCCCGTGATCAGTATTACTGTTTATCTTCAAATTTTCTAGAATTTTGTTTATCCCATTCTATAGCACTGTGTTTATTTTGTTACTTAAAATTAAGTTCAATTAGCTGACTGTCTCTTCAAATAACTAAGTGAAATTGGTACTTGAGGAAAGCAAATTGTGTTTATCCTTGGCCTTGTGTTCACAGAGGCATTTGCCACAGATCCTGGTTTGGGAAAAATGGTATAAGGAAAGAAGTAAACAATAGAAGTGTTATTTTTGATATATATTATAAAAATATGTAGGGGTAAGACTGAGAAAGTATTTATAGGTTTATGCACTTATGGCTTTTCAAAAGGGGATGTTTTTTCTGAAATGTTCAGCTTGGTGCAAACTTTTTAAAAATTATTGGCCATGATTTTCCCTGATATGTACCTATATCACATTAGTAGTTAAGGATATTATAATGAGTCATTTTAGAATTTAGTTTTAATAGTGATAAGGACTCTCTGATCTGTTCTGTTTTTTTTCACTGTAAGATAAATAATAGAGAAAAACATAAAACATTGTTGCTATTGAAAGTTTTGCTAAAAGTATAGATGTATCATTTCTCTAACCACTTGATTTAAAAATTAATCAATTAAAGATTTGAAAGAATTTTTGTTTCCAGAGCTTTTCTATCTAATGCCTGTATACCTTATTATGAAGTTTGAATTTAGCAGTATATCTATAAATATACACTTATGAACTTGGAGAAAGGATTAAATCTATTTTCCAAAGTTAGCTAAAGTGGAATGAATATAATTACCTCTGTAAATACCTCACACTGGATAGATCTAAATGCATTTCCCCCCTAATTTTATAATCTTTATAAATTGAAGTTGAATCTTCTTGGTTTTTAAAATTGGAGTGACTACTGAACTATAGTTATAAATGCACCTTTCCTGGTATTTTGAGGTAACCCAAGTTGAGAAAGAGAATGGTCCCTTTGCAGGTTATAGTAATAAATAAAGTTTAGTATTTATATTTCTTAAGAAATGATAAATCTATTTTAAAGGAAAAAAGAACATGAAATACAACCTTAGAGCAATATATTCCTTCATGAGCTTTGTTTTCCTGCAGTGCCCAATGATCCACTTGTGCCGACCGCTGTGTTAGGTGAGGCCCTAATTCTTTGTCATCTTTTTTTGCATGGATCACACCTCCTTGCATGGGTTACAGCTTTGTCTACACAGTATTTACAGTGCAGGAGACAGTTTGATTTTGAAAATGTAGTCCTGATTTTATCAGAGAGCAATTGTGATCAACCCAATTAGATCTAGTGCTTTTCAAATTAGTTGAGTATACTTTTTTAAAACAACTTATCCTTTAATTCTTGGTTCTGTTAGATTTGGAGTGAGTACAAGGACCCTTAATATGAATATATAACTAATGTTTATATATGCAAGTTAGTAGCATGAATCGAAATGTACACATTTCAGGGGCCAGTGCTACCAGAATCGCTAGTGTATATATATATATATATATATATATATAACATACCTGATTTAAAGAGACTTTTCTAAATCCTCCTAATTTTATAACAACTAAAGAATACGTTTCCGAGTAAACATTTGGCATTTGTGCATTTGCTTTAGTTTGGTCTTAGTTAAGAATTTATAAATGCAGGTAAAATTGCTACAGTATTAATAATGGAGTTTTGCATTCTATGTGCACCTTACATGATAAGTGTTATCTTTCAAAAAATTTACATTAATCTAAGATTTACCACTACATTGGAGAAGGAAATGGAAACCCACTCCAGAATTCTTGCCTGGAGAATTTCATGAACAGAGAAGCCTGGAGGCCTACAGTCCATGGAGTCGCAAAGAGTTGGCCACGACTGAGCAACTAACTAACACTACCAGTATATAACATCTAAGACAGCTAGTATTGCTAGTAATAAATAAGACCTTTCCAGCTGTAAAATTAAATAAATTTTCAACAATATATAAGGATGCAATGAGTTACATTTCGATTTGTACTCTATCCCTTGACTAATTACATAGCAATGATTTGACCAGCTGGCTTGTACGTTTACAAGTTGTCTTATCATTTTGTCCCCTGTGCTTCTAATATTTAAGATTTAATCAGTGAAATGTAGAAATTTCAGATAAATGTCCCTTTAAAATTCCGAGTTCTCATGCTTTCTATTTAAATGTCTTTGAACATAAGACATCAGTTTACACATATTTTTATTTTCAATGTATTCAATGTTTAATTATATTTTCAAAATATGTTAGAACAATACAACTAACTCAGTTAAGTAAAATATACCTTTTTGACTAAAATAGTTATTAAAAGTTAAAATTTTATAATACAAAGGTATATTCTAAAAGAATCTGTGAGTCAGTGTTTTGTCTCTGACTCCACTCTCCCTTCGATATTCCCACCAACAAGGTCAGGGAAGTGAGCTGGGGAATTTACCTCAAAGGATGGCCTGATCATATAGGGAAGAGCCAGGAGTCATGGTCTTTGAGAGGCATCAGATTCCTCTGAAAACGTTATCTTCTGTTGAGCACTGTAGAATGAGGTCCGCATCAAGCTCATAAGTTAAATTCAATGAAGTTATTAAAAATTCAAGGAAAAAGATTGTTACCTGTTAAAGTTTCATTATGGTAATATTCAAAGACGTGTAGAATTGGGTCTAATAACTCTCAGTCCTCTTGTGAACTCACAAATATGAACTCATGAAAATATTCATGAAAAATGTCTTTGCTTCCCCTTCAATAAAATGATATAATAATTCTTACCATACCTTCTCCACAGAGCTTAGTAAAGAGAAAATGAGATAATGTAGGAAGTTTAAAATATTATTGTAATAATTTTCCCATGAAAGAGGATATTTATTTTTAAGGAAGCCTAGAGTTAATACACCAGAGTTATAGATCTATTCATTTAAAAAATCATTGTGCATTTTATTTCATTCTGTAAGTCTAGCTGGTTGATATTTATATTTCTTCTTTGAAAGCTAAATAGCTTGTTAATCATACCAAATTTAGAAATGATTTGTTGCATTTTTCATCATTCTTGGAATCACTGTGTTTATAGTTTTACATCGTTTATTTTGTATTTATAAAGCAGTTTTTGAAATCACTTCAAATATGGCTTGATATTAATATCTGCTTACTGATTTAAAAAGAAGTCAGAAACTTTTGTATTGATTCATATTTTTGTTTTTTTGTGTTTTACTGCTGCATTGGGTTAAAGTCCCTATTACTGGTAAGTGTATTGCAAAGAACTCTAGAAGACCTGTCCTTCAAAGAAATATTTAAAGTTATTCTTGAATGTGTAGTAAGGATAATAATTAGTACATGTACTCTTGCTTCTAGTCGCATTGTTAGGTAATTCAATGAGGTGAGGTAGAAATGTATAGATATTAATAATTCATGTGTGATTATTTTAAAAAATACTGCTCATTGTACTACTGTATTAAAGCTTAATGCAAAGCAAAAGGCACTGTCTACCTCATACTGATACGTAATCATGTAAGATCTGGAATACGGATGAATCCTCTGTTTCTTACTGAGCCTTTTACAAATGTAAATATTCCACTGCTCCAGCAAGTATAATGTGAGCTCTGAGTCTGCTTCACAGAGCACTGACTACCTTTATTCCAGCTTGGGTGATTGCATTTTGCCTTCCTAACAGTCTGTTCTCTTTAATTCTTATCCTAAGCTGTATATTCTGTGATAGTGCCCCTATCAGTGGCTTCTGGATTTAATTTTACAGGGGAGATGTATACTTCTTTATGTCAGTCTATTGATTGCAGTATTTTAGCAAAGGTAGACCAACTGAGTGTCGTCTCATAGAAAAAATAGTAAACACTCATGAATCATGACTGCTAGCAAATATTTGTGTGTAGAGGGGTGGGAAACCAGAGTAAAAAGCGTTAATTCTTTGAGGTATTTTTAGGTCCCAACAGAATCCAACAGAATTTTTTTTTTTTAATTCAATGTGAAGTTTTAGAAGTAAATGCAAAAGAAAAAACTACATTCAGCCTAGTAAGAAAAAGTAAAGTAAATGCAATCAAGCTAAATTATAGAAGCACACAAATCTGATTGTGGGGTTCTTTTTCTTTTTTTTTTTTTTTTTTTTCCTTCTCCAGGAAGAAAAAATGTTTATCATGGGGACAACAATTCATTTTTTGCCATATCCTATTTGTAGAGTTGGTGATAGAACAGGCAAATGTACCAGCACTTGAAATATGTTTAACTGTTAACTAAATATCGTTCTCTACAGTATGCAGTATCATTAAAACAAAAGTTCCCCTAAGAGTGTACTTTCTCTTCTGTTAATGAGTATGGCAGTATAATGTTTGCCAAAGTAACGCCCCTTAAAACACTTGTTTTTTTTTAAAGATGGTAAGTTTAAATGTGATCATTATAAGCATGCTTCTTCTCGTTGTAATGATTAGCACGATGGTCATTAAAATAATATTTATTTTTCAGAGGTAAAATGTTCTTGTTCTTTTCTTCCTTCCTATGACAGAGACTTAAGCATTTCTTTTCATTTTAAGCTAACAACGCAGTTGGGATGGGGCCTGCACTTAAATGTGGGTGGTGAGGGATTTAATGGATTTGTAACTAATTGATTCATTGAAATATTGAAATATTTATTGAGTGACTGCTTTCACCAGGCACTAAGAATAAAAAGAAAAATATGACTCTTGTCTCTACATGCTAAACATTTAGAGTTTAGTTAGAAAAAGAGATCAAGAAATAAATGATTAAAATACATTATAAGTGAAATGAATGTAGGAGAACAGGCGGCCATGGGAACATAAAGCAGGCGCTGTGTAACTCAGCCAAGATGGGCCATGGGGGAATTCCAGAAGAAGTATCTAAATATTTTGTCCCAGAGATAAACCAAGGTTTCTTGTACACAGTAACCAGAAGAATCAAAATGTATCAGCAATAAAAAAATAGCAATAATAATAAACCAAGGGAGTAGAGGTGAAGTAAATGCACGTGGAACCTGGCTGGCAGACGTAGGGGGCCATGGGCTGATTCTGTAACATGTTCAAGTTTACGGGTCTGGAGTGTTTCATGGTAAAAAGTCCCAGGTGGAAGGGCATAGTAGGACTACAGTGGGGGTGGGTTGCCTATATAGGGAGGTTGGGATATGGGTGGGAAAGAATTTATCCAGTTTAATCAACAGTGAAAACACCTCTCCAATTGACAACTTGATCTTCTGGTCCCACAATATACTACTATGACTGCAGATAGAAGAAAAAAGTCAGAACTCAGCAAAATCTCCCACTTATACTTCTTTAAAGTGGATCAGCTGTTTCTCTGCATCTCACAGCATCTGTTGTCTTGCTCAGATACACATATTAATAATATGACCTGACCTCCTACCTGGAGCTGAAGTAAAAGGCTTTGTCTTTATAGGGATGCTGCCCTAGGTCTATATACTATATTTCTTTCTTCCTCCTATTATCAGAAAGATCATAAGATCTTAAAGTCTGCTTTGCATAGCTATCTATTAAACAAGGTAACTTTGTCTTTTTTTTAATCTTCTGGAATCTGAAACATGGCAGATGAGAACCACAGTGCTACAGCAGAATCCAGTCGCCTTCTTGATGTACCTCGCTACCTGTGTGAGGGGACAGAATCCCCTTACCAGACGGGACAGCTGCACCCAGCCATCAGGGTAGCCGACTTACTGCAGCACATTAATCTCATGAAGACGTCAGACAGCTATGGGTTCAAAGAGGAATATGAGGTGAAAGTTTCAGTACTATGTTGAATCTTATTTCTAACCATGATACTCAGCAGATTTAGCAGCTTTTCCTCCCGTTTACATAGCAAGCACTGGAATATTCTGTAGACCCTCTAATCCTTTGTCTGTGAACAATCAAGCTGGCATTTGAGGAGAAGGAGGTAGATGGATGGAAAAAAGGATGCTTCCAGGGGGTATAGCTGGATCAAAATTCATTTTAATTGGATTCCATAATTTATTTTACTATGCTACTTAGAGACCAGTTTGTTAGACCTTGTGTTTTCCCCAGTCAAAAATCCATAGCAGAATATCTTGAGTCCTGGTGTACCTTTGCAATTTCTGCCATTTGAATGACCTAAGCAGTAGATACTTGTCTGCCTCTCTGCGTGTTGACCTTCTGTTGAAAATAAGATCAAGCTATGGGTGTTAACTGTGTTACTTGTCGCTCTGAGTTTTGTTTTGAGGATTATAGGTTGAGGATGGCTGGGAAGAAAAACAGAGTACTGCAAATTCAGACAACAAAAAGCAGCCCCAAAAAAGGACGTGGGAAATTCTTTCATCCTTATTTCCCCTTCCTACCCAAACTAAAACAGCAAGATTAGACTACAGAGGAAGTTATTTAACTAAACATCCCAATGTGCATAATATAGCAAAAAGGAAATAGTTCTTTTGCTACTTTTCACTTACAAGAAATGTCACTCGGGTATAGAAGAAAGTACCTCCACCACCAAACACACACAATTAAAATGAAACAAGCCAAGGAGTACTTTACTTTGAAAGACCACCTAAAATATAATACATTTAACTTCATAAGGAATCTTCTAAACATCACCTTTTATTTGCAGATTACTTGTTATACCTTAGTTTGGGAGTGAATGAAAGTATTTTTGAATTTTGAGTGTCGGTTTTAGATATACGCTGGAAACACTATGCTGTGATGACAATATTGTAAAGTAATTAACCTCCAATTAAAATAAAATATAATTATATTTTATTGTATAACCTCCAATTATAATAAAAAATGAAATAAAACAAAAATAGTACAAGGAATTAAAATACTCCGTCAGAACCATTTTGTTGTTGTTCATTGCATGTGTATTCCTGTGTACCTCACTTCAAAGACCATTGGCTCTTTGAAGACCCTCTTTCTTGTGTTGAGCACAGTTTAAGTTTTTCTGCAAAAAGATATCTATGCCCATTTTTTTTTCTATGCCCATATTTTAAATTGCTGCATATGATAATTAAACCAATCAACAAATTCATCTGTTCCAAGATTCTTGGAGATGGTGACTCTTTTTAATTTTCATATGGTCTCTTGTTGTTGAGACTGAGTCCTTTTCAGGATCTTCAAAATGAAGCTAAAATGTGATGTATTGCACATGATTTAATGAATAATTATGGGAGAAAACAGGTTTTCTTTGTCCTGTTAGAAATGCTAAAGGAAGCATATTTTTGAAAGACGCTCATTAAAAGTAGTTTTGAAGTCTCTGATGCTTTCTCTACTTCCATCTCACAAAGTTGCAGTGATGTTAAATTTGAAATACTTTCAAGGCTCCTGCCCCCACCCCCTGCTTTTTTCCCCCTAAAGTTGTTTGTTGTCCTCAATTTGAACTCAGTCCAATCCAAGATGAACAAGTAGGAGTCCAACAAACAAGCTTTGAGGTCTGAAAATTGATCTTGTTTACTACTGTAGGACTCCCTTCCTCCCTGAGAAAGTGGCTTTTACTATTTTAGTTTTTAAGACAGACAGACTTGATTCAAGGAAAGGAATTAAATTCAGTGTGCTTGTTAATTGTGCTTTTTTCTAGAGCTTCTTTGAAGGACAGTCAGCATCTTGGGATGTAGCTAAAAAAGATCAAAATAGAGCAAAAAACAGATATGGAAACATTATAGCATGTAAGTTCTCTTATGATTCTTGATAAATGTAAAAACCAGGTGTGGAAGATAAAGGGTAAATTTGCAATTACTCCTTGTATGGTTTTAAACTTTAAGAAAATCCCAGAGGATGGCAATCTGTTTATAAAGTAACCTATTTAATATTATAACAGCACTGGATATTGGCAGCAATTCTGAAATTGTCATCATTCTCATTAATTGACTCAGATTCTTCATCTTGTGGTGATAATGTGCTGCTGGATGTTATGTTTGCACATAAGTGCCTGGAGGTGTCATTAACAACTGAAAATATTAGGATAATGAATATGAAGGATTTTTTTTTCATGCTAAATTACTATAACTCTTCCACCAAACACATTCAAGGTGGGAGTTATTCCTTCCATATACCTTGTTTCCTTTCTTGGAGCCAGTGCCTGAATCCCATTTGCTCCGTTATTTATCATTAGGGACTTCCTCCTGATTAAGTCTTCAAGGTGTGCTCATGAGATAAATAAATTGATTATCATATGAAACCATAGGAGCAGTAAGAAAAGTGACAGATAGTTTAGCTTGTAACTAGCTGCTGATTTTACTTAGACTACTTTATTCTCAATTTAAATTATTTTACACTGTCTTTTGAATACATCAGAGTTTAACCTTTGTAGGAATAACCATAACTCTCACAAAATAAGAAGAGTAGGGTTTTGAGAGTAGGGTTTCAAAATTCAGTCCCTAATTCTGTGGCGCATTTGCTGTAAAGTACAGGGAGAAAAAGAAATGGCAACCCACTCCAGTATTCTTGCCTGGAGAATCCCAGGGACGGGGGAGCCTTAGTGGTCTGCCATCTATGGGGTCACAAAGAGTCGGACACAACTGAAGAGACTTAGCAGTAGCAGCACAGGGAGAAAAGATCCCACCATTTAAAATCATGCCTAACAAGCAAAATTAGGAGTTAAGGCAAGTTTAGTATAATTCAGAAAAATTTATGACTCAAACAATGATTTATCAGACATTATTATCATGTCTACTAAAAATTTCCTAACTATGAAGATGCTAGTCATTGAAGCTTTCTTAATAGAATATTATCATCAAAATAAGTAATGAGCTCATTAAAATTTGCATTTTTTTCAAATGACTGGTATCCAATGACATTTTAAAAGTATATTATGGATAATCTGTTGTTAACCACTGAATTATTTTAAGTTTCTACTAGGGTCATTGTCTTAAAACAGGGGGAAAATTTAATAG
Source organism: Neotragus moschatus (assembly GCA_006410615.1). NCBI lineage: Eukaryota > Metazoa > Chordata > Mammalia > Artiodactyla > Bovidae > Neotragus > Neotragus moschatus. Next base: position 47,095 of record SJYA01001363.1, on the reverse strand, counting down.
CTTTTATTTTATCCTTTAAAAATCTCAGATGATCACTCCAGAGTAATTTTGCAACCTGTTGAGGATGATCCTTCTTCAGATTACATTAATGCCAACTATATAGATGTAAGTATTTTTATCCTGCAGTATGCCAAATTTATTCGCTTATATATATATATGTATATATATATAAATCTTTTCCTTGTTATTACCTATAAAGTGATTGCTAGCTTTTTAAAATAAAGAACAAACTGTACACTTTTCTTTGTTCTGCGTCCTAGTACTTACTGACGTTGTTGTGCTTTCTTTCACACCTGACTTTGGTTTGGGCTGTAGATTTGGCTGTACAGGGATGTAAGTACCACTATATGTAAATAACAGCACCCTATTATAAATACTTGATGTAACTACTCTTAATTACAGTTTTTACTAATGCTTACTACTAGTTCTTTCTGCATGCTTCACCTAACTAGCCTCATACAGTATATCTATGTTCATTTTTCTGTAACTCCTTTACATGTGTAAAGATCTATATTACCTCCCTCCCTTTTCTATGTTTAGAAAAGCAGGATCATTTTTAGCTTTTGACAATTTATTATGTACTCGAGTTTTATTTGTTGATGGTTTCTGTTTCTGGCTTTTATCCTACCCTTCCCTAAACATATGTGAGAAGCTGGATAGTATGATGTGTATTAGTGTTTCTGAAATTTTACTTTTTTACATTTGACTTCTGATGTTAAAAATGGGTAGGGAGACTATTTTGTGGTGTGTGGTATTGGTTTGTAAAGTATTAAAATTACTTAGACAAAATAATTGCAAAATTGCATTTATAAAATACACATATCACACATATATATTGAATCATAAAAATGAAAGCTTGTTTTGATATACATTCCACTGTTCAGTGTTGGTTAAGACATATGTACGTGCAAATCCTTTGTTTAATGCAAGTAATTATCAAAGAAAATAAAATATTAAGGGTACAATATATTACATCCAAGAAGCACAAGCTCTGTTCATATTTCTTGGTTCAAAGTCATACTGGAAATTGCAAGAATATTAATTCATCCCTCTGTCCCTTGCTTTCCTCATCTTTACAATGGGGATAATAACAATACCACTAACCTCATCATTTTATTGTGAGAATTAAATGAAGTAATTCATGTTGATCACTTAGCACAATGCCTAGCACATATTAAGCACTCATTAAACTTCACTATTTAAAAAAATAGTTCAGGCATACTGTAATGAATTAATTCTAAATTTGCATTACTTGTAAGGCAAAAGATAGAAATATCAACAATTATAGCATATATGATGCATTTATAGATATGCAAAATATATGTATAATTAGGATCTAACTTATAATTTCTATAAATAATAAATAATTTTATCACACTTATTAAGTTCATGTTTTATAGTTATTTTGTGACTTGTCATTATTTATATATTTGAATTAATGAATTTTATTAACTATAGTCTTTGAGTATATTGGTTAAATTTTTGGTCATTATTTTACTCTCATTCAATATGGAAAACTAAACAATCTACTCTCTAGAATAAAAATATCAACAGTTCTCTGACAAATTTGTACTTGTTCTTACCTATTTAGTTTAACCTTGGTTTTCTGCCAAAACCCTGGCAGGACATTTGGTCCTATCCAAAACATCCATTAAGACATTTGGTCCATACCAAAACATCCTTGATATTTGCTCCTTTCCAAAATGTCCATGGAGATATTTGGTCCATGCCAGAAGTCCTTGATATTTGGTGCCATCCAATACCATTTGGCATGGACCAAGAATGCTCATGGACATTTTGGATAGGAACAGTTTTTAAGGACCTTTTGGCATGGACCAAATGTCTTATGGACACTTTGGGCACAACCGAGGGTCCTGTAAATATCAACAATTTTTGGTATGCACCAAATGTCTTATAGATGTTTTGGATAGGACCAGATGGTCTGCTAACTCAGGCTTTTACTAAAACCCTTTGCTGAAGACACAACAAAGACAAAGCTTAACTCTATTAACATTTTTGCCACTAATGATCTATTGAAATTCAAATCAATTGAAAGCAACTGACAACTTATCTTTTATTTGGGGTAATTTCTTTATGGAACAATATCAAGTGCTTAACCACATAAAACTCTTGGCACACTATAAAAATAAAGAAAAAAGTACTAACCCTTTTGTTCAGGATAAGATGCATTTTTTAAAAGTTTTTTTCCCTATATATGTGTGTACCTATAATTATGTGTGTGTAAATTAATATTATCAGCACATACAAAATAGTTTTGGCAGATTCCTGAACATATTATCAAATAGAAATATTCTCTAAAAAAAAATCTCAGCAGGACTTTGACTTGATGCACACATGCATTGTCCAGCTCTAACATTGGAATGTTCTGTTATTTTTTTATGGTTCTAATATGTCGTTGTCCATTTGTAATGCAGTGTGTTGTACTTTTGGATGATAAAATAAGAATTAATATTTTTGGACACAGTTTTGCCAGGAATGAAACTAAAGATTAACATGAAGGCATAAACATTGTAGTGAAACCAAACAAAATCTACAAAGTGATTTCCTAGCAAGCAAAACTCAATTGTGCAATATATATTCTAATCAGACCCTTTAAAATATTTAATTTTTGTTTTATTTTTACCTTTCAGATAACCTAGGTTTGAGAAGTGAACTATGAGTTCACTACTCATTTCTGGACTTTTTACTGTAACTTAATCTTAACAGGTGGTTGTCTTCATCTTTTTATGCCTTCATTCATTTATTTCTGACACAGATATAAAATGATGACCACTTTGTTCTCCTATTTTAGGGCTACCAGAGACCAAGCCACTACATTGCAACTCAAGGTAAAACTTTGCCTTTTTAAATAGAGTAGAATAACCAAATAATTATAGAGTAATCAAACTTGCTTAATTCATCCACATGATGTTTTCCTGCAATTTGATCTGAGTTAAAAAAAAAAAAAAATCAGCTCTTCCAGTTAACACTGTTCTTTATTCATCTGTATAATACAGATTGTTTTATCTCTTTAACATGTATATAAATTAAACCTTGATTTATTTTTTTAATTAAAAGTAAAATAGAAGGTGCTGGTAGTCTTTGAGATTTGCTCCTTGGTATCCAGATGTCCCAGAGCACTAGTAAACAGTGCTGGGCAGAGAAATTACTTATTTTTTGATGAAAGCAGCTGAGATCTCATCTTTTATAAGGTGCCTATTTCTTTGCAGCAGAGTTTGTTGGCCTGGCATATAATAGTACCCAAGGCCAACATTGCTATGTTGGACTATCTTGCAACAATTTTTTTTTCAAGTCAAGACTAAGACATAGCGAAGGGCTGAAGGGAACTTAGTTGAGTTCATTCTTCATGGAAAAGTAGACGAAAGTGAAGAAATCTTGTTAGAGTGGCACACTGGGGAATAAAAGTATCCTAACGACTGTACCAAGACCACCTCTAGTTATCTCCCCAAACCGACCACTCACCATCAGATAAGAAAACTGCACATCTTATTTTATAAAAAAAGGAAAGTAAAACAAAAGTTAATTTGCCATTTTTACAGAAGTTATTTTCTAAGGGTTTTTCACCTATCTTTGGAGTTACTGAGTTTAATTAATTAAAACTCTTTAAAGTTAGAAAGATCATCCATGGTGAATGATATTCTTGTTTCATGCTATAGGGTAAAGTTTAGCCCAGTAGATGCTTTGGGAGCTCAGAGATAATACCATAAATTAGAACATGTCCTTATATATCTGATAGTTCTTCATTAACCCCTAAACTTGCACTGTTTATAAATGATGTGTATATATTTAATTAGTAATGTGTGCTGTTTGGTTGATGGTGGCATAAGACGTCCTATTTTGCTATTTACATGAAGATGAATTAAAGTAACTTAGAGACAGAAATGGCAACCCACTTCAGTGATCTTGCCTGGAGAATCCCAGGGATGGCAGAGCCTGGTGGGCTGCCGTCTATGGGGTCGCCCAGAGTCGGACACAACTGAAGGGACGCAGCAGCAGCAGCAGAGACAGATATAGCCCCTGCTTCCCTGGTGGCTCAGTGAATAAAGAATCTGCCTGCTAATGCAGGAGCACAAGTTTGATCACTGGGTCAGGAAGATCCCCTGGAGAAAGAAATGGCAACCCACTTCAGTATTCTTGCCTGGGAAATCCCATGGTCAGAAGAGCCTAGTGGGCTATAGTCCACGTGGTTGCAAAGAGTTGGACACGACTGAGTGACTATACAACAACAAGAGACAGATATAAGTACCCTAAAAACTAGTGCTATCTTCTGAATCTGGAAACACAAGGCAAACTGAAGCAAACAAACTTTTATACACCTATTTTTTTGCCTTTAGCGTAAATTTAGATATGAATTGAAGTACTTTTAGTGACATTTTGTGCTAGGCCTTTACGTTTTCTACTTTGGTTCATTTAGTTTATATTGTTCTTTTTCTTATCTACACTTCTTTTTAACTACAAAATTTCTCTGATAACATACTATTCAAATTAATTTTTTATAGGCCCAGTTCACGAAACAGTGTATGATTTCTGGAGAATGATCTGGCAAGAGCAGTCTGCATGCATTGTGATGGTCACAAATTTAGTTGAAGTTGGCCGGGTAAGAGGCAAAAAACACCCTGTGTGTTAAAAATATGAGTATAAGTTGAACAGCAATACATAACACACTTAGAACACCCTGTGTGTTAAAAATATAAGTTGAACAGCAATACATAACACACTTAGAACAGAATACCATTCAATTGTTTGAAAAACTTTCTTAGGCATAGCATTTCAACTGAGTGCTCCTAAGTGAGTCTTTGATTGCTAAGAAATTATTTGATTTCTCATTTAGTAAAGTAAATAAGCTTTGATTTTATTTTTTTATTTTTTTTTTTTTGCTTTGATTTTATGTAAGAATCTAGTTGCATTATCAGGCTTGTATGTTTTTATGAGATTATGCAAAATCTTTCTTTTGTTTTACAGATTCTTTTATTTATGGATTTTTTTTTATTATTTATGGATTTTTAAACTGTCTTTTAACTGTGACCTGAAGAATTATCACTGAAATTAAATCATCTTGGTTAATGTGTATTATATATTCAGGTTGACCTATATATACTTTTTGTCATTTAGGTTAAATGCTATAAGTATTGGCCTGATGATACCGAAGTTTATGGTGACTTCAAAGTAACTTGTGTAGAAATGGAACCACTTGCTGAATATGTAGTTAGGACGTTCACCTTGGAAAGGGTAAGTAACCCTAATGTTCTACAAAATTAAGTATATTGAAATTGTTTCTTTTTTTTTTTTTCTTAAAATCCCTGTCAAAAGTTGTTTTAAGGATGCTATAAAATCCATCTATTTATTTATTTATTTCACAAGTATTTATTTGAGAACATAACACGTACCAGGCATGTTTCTGAACCTTGAGACACATATTAAACCCTTTCTTTTGTGGAGCTTATAATCTGTTGTGGGGATAAAGGCAATAAAAATTAATAAATAAATACATCATATGTTTTGAAAAGTACCATGTATAAAAATAATGTTGGGAATGGAAATAGGGAACATTGCTGAGGCGGAGGAAGGAATAGCTTACAGTTTTAAAAGAATGATCGAGAAAGAAGTAGTTGAAAAAGTAACATGTGAGTAAAGGCTTGAAGGAAGTGAGGTAGAAAGTAATATGACTATATCCCACGGAAGGATTATATCCCAGGGGAGTTGGCCCTGGCAGAATATTCCTGATGGAGGAAACAGTGATTTCATAGACCTAAAGGCATGATATTCCTGTCACAGTGAGAAATATACTGTAGTCTAGGGTACTGAGAGATAGGTAAGTGAAAGGGAAAGAAATGTGATTTAAAGTCAGAGAAATCACAGAGCCAGATAAGTGGGGTCTTGTGAGCCACTATGATTTTAGTTTGTATGAAAGATAAAAGTAGCCGGCCATTTGAGGGTTTGAGCCCCGGAGTAACATAATCTGACTTTTTAAAAAATAGGTTCAGAAAGACTAATGCTAGTGGGCAGTGTGAGAGGACTAAAGTAAGACATAACAGCAATAACATACATTGTTACAGAAAAGTTTAATAAATTTGACCACGCAAAAGTATAAAATTATCTATATCAAAAAGATTAATTAAAAGATGCACACACAACAAAGAAATTGTGATTATTTAATATTCTTAACTCATAACTTTAATATAAATATAAAGGAAATACCAGAATCTCTGCCCCACAAAAAAGCAACTGCTAACATGCCTATTGAAAATGTTTAACCTCATGTGCTGATATACCATTTTTTACTTTCAAATCAGCAAGCACTTTTAGAAAAAGAATAATAATCCTGATTGATTTTAAGAGTATGATGAGAAATATTTTCATGTGTTGCTGATCATATTTAAATTGCCATTAATCCTCTGGCTTTCCAGGTGGCACTAGTGGTAAAGAACATGCCTGCCAATACAGGAGATATAAGAGACAGGGGTTCAATCCCTGGGTCGAGAAGATCCCCTAGAGAAGATCCCCTAGTGGGTGTGGCAACCCACTCCAGTATTCCTTCCTGGAAAATCCCATGGACAGAGGAGCCTGGCAGGCGACAGTCCATAGGGTCTCACAGAGTTGGACACAACTGAAGCAACTTAGCACACAGGCACACAAGCTCTCTGTAAATCAGTAAAGCAGTGTATCTACAGAATTTTAAAATACTGATATCGTTTGACCACTAATCTTACCTTCCATGCACCTATCCTAAGAAATGTATTTAAACTACAGTTGACTTCATGGGCTTCCCTAATTGTTCAGTTGGTAAAGAATCCACCTGCAATGAGGGATACCCAGGTTCCATTTTTGGGTTGGGAAGATCTCCTGGAGAAGGGAAAGGCTACCCACTCCAGTATTCTGGCCTGGAGAATTCCATGGACTGTATAGTCCATGGAGTTGCAAAAGTCAGACACGAATGAACGGCTTTCACTTTCAGTTCACAATGACTACATAGATAGTCGTAGATATTTTACATAGACAGAAATGTCCACAATAAAGTTATACATCCATGATCTAGAAATACCACTCTTTATAAATGATATTTAAAAGTAATTTTACAAACATAAAAAATAATTAGGGGAAATATTAAGTGGAAAATTACCACTATACAGAGCAATATAATTATTATTATCACATTTATAAAGTATGTATGAAAATTTCTTAGAGAAATCAAGAAGAATAAATAAGCAAAGATATAGGAGATTTCAAGAAAAGAACCATCAGACATGATTTAATGAATAGCTAGATATCATTATCATCGAAAGAATTTGGAATATACATTCTTCTTATAACTTCGTTTAAGTTTTATGAAAAGTCAGTCATGCCTTTGCTGTCCACCTGGAACTATCATAACATTGTTCATCAGCTATACGTGCATGCTAAGTCGCTTCAGTGGTGTCCGAATCTCTGTGACCTTATGGGCCATAGCCTGCCTACCTCTTCTGTTCATGGGATTCTCCAGGGAACAAAATGAAGTGGGTTGCTGTGCTCTCCTCCAGGAGGTCTTCCCCACCCAGGGATTGATCCCACCTCTCTTAGGTCTCCTGCATTGGCAAACAGGTTTTTTACCAGTAGCGCTACCTGGGAAGCCCCTCATCGGCTATACTCCAATATAAAATAAAAAGCTAAAAAGAAATCAATCACAAGCTTAGTTATAAAGGAAACTTAAATACATAATAAAAATTCAAAATGTTTCCAATATCCAGTGGAAAATAACAACAAATCACTGAGCAGCAACTCCCCAAATTAGGCTCAGAAATCACCAAAGGCCTCTTGTGAATAATCTTTGAATGAACGATTGCCTCCTGATGCAAAGAGCCTACTCATTAGAAAAGACCCTGATGCTGGGAAAAATTGAAGGCAGGAGGAGAAGGGGACAACAGAGGATGAGATGGTTGGATAGCATCACTGACTCAATGAGCACGAGTTTGAGCAGGCCCCCAGGAGATGGTGAAGGACAGGGAAGCCTGGCATGCTTCAGTCCATGGGGTCACAAAGAGTCAGACATGACCGAGTGACTGAACAACAGTTGCCTCAGAACTAAAATTATATTATGAAGATAAATAATTTTATATCAAAATACTCCATGTTAGGAGAAAAATATTTAATCAAAAGTGATTTCTATTTTGAAAGATAGTATAAAATCTTTTAAAAAACAGTTAAACTAGAAAATCAGGGGAAAAGTCAGTAAAACAGAGGGAAAAATAAATATAAAAATGCTGCTGCTGCTGCTGCTAAGTCACTTCAGTCGTCTGCGACTCTATGAGACCCCATAGATGGCAGCTCCGTCTGGGCTCCTCCGTCCCTGGGATTCTCCAGGCAAGAACACTGGAATGGGTTTCCATTTCTTCTCCAATGCATGACAGGGAAAAGTGAAAGTGAAGTCGCTCAGTCGTGTCCCACTCATGGTGACCCCATGGACTGCCGCCTACCAGGCTCCTCCATCCATGGGATTTTCCAGGCAAGAGTACTGGAGTGGGATGCCATTGCCTTCTCCGATAGAAAAATGAGACACTGACAAAAAAGAACAAATTTAATCAAAAATCAGTTTCCTTGAAAAGATCGATAAAGCAACTAAACTACTTGCCAATTCCAACTGAAGAGCAATAAAAACAAAATATGTGACATTGGGTAACACAAAAGGTAGAGAACTATAGCTATAGATGCTATTAAGAAAGTTATATTATTTGTGAACTTAGAGACAGATCTTAGTCTACTGCTGCTACTGCTAAGTTGCTTCAGTCATATCTGACTCTGTGCAACCCCATAGACGGCAGCCCACCAGGCTCCCCAGTCCCTGGGATTCTCCAGGCAAGAACACTGGAATGGGTTGCCATTTCCTTCTCCAATCCATGACAGTGAAAAGTGGAAGTGAAGTCACTCAGTTGTGTCTGACTCTTTGCGACCCCATGGACTGCAGCCTACCAGGCTCCCCCGTCCATGGAATTTTCCAGGCAAGAGTACTGGAGTGGGGTGCCATTGCCTTCTCCAATCTTAGCCTATATGCAGTGAAATTCTAGCAAATAATAATTTCCAGTATTTAACCCAAGGAGAGTTCTGGATCTAAAGAGCTGGTAAAAGAAAATAAGAGTGTTGAAATTTGCCGTTAAAATTGCATTATGGTTTCATAATTGAGGTGTCTTTAACCTCTAAAGAATAGCTAATGAATAGCTAATGCCCATGAAATTAAAAGATGCTTACTCTTTGGAAGAAAAGTTATGACCAACCTAGATAGTATATTCAAAAGCAGAGACGTTACTTTGCCGACTAAGGTCCGTCTAGTCAAGGCTATGGTTTTTCCTATGGTCATGTATGGATGTGAGAGTTGGATTGTGAAAAAGGCTGAGCGCCGAAGAATGGATGCTTTTGAACTGTGGTGTTGGAGAAGGCTCTTGAGAGTCCCTTGGACTGCAAGAAGACCCAACCAGTCCATTCTGAAGGAAATCAGCCCTGGGATTTCTTTGGAAGTAATGATGCTAAAGCTGAAGCTCCAGTACTTTGGCCACCTCATGCAGAGTTGACTCCTTGGAAAAGACTCTGATGCTAGGAGGGATTGGGGGCAGGAGGAGAAGGGGACGACTGAGGATGAGATGGCTGGATGGCATCACCGACTCGAAGGGCATGAGTCTGAGTGAACTTCAGGAGTTGGTGATGGACAGGGAGGCCTGGCGTGCTGCGATTCATGGGGTCGCAAAGAGTCGGACACAACTGAGTGACTGAAATGCAGTGAACTGAAGTTAATCAAACTATTTAGGCATAGAAAAACCATTAAAACCAACTAAATATATTTTAAAAGCTAGCAGAACTGTGATAACAGAACCACATAAAGAGAGGACTCTCTCAAGCTCTTCTCTGTCTCTCTTTAGATCCCTGCCTGTTTCTCTTTCTCAAGTATGCACACATACATACATTGCAGACCAGTTTAATTCAGGACATACTGAAAATGTGAATATAGCAGTGAATTAAGAAAAGATCACTACATGATTTATCATGATTGTTTTTTTAAGAATTCAAGGATTTTACAACTGTGGTAGGAAATCTAGAAGAATATTTCATTATCTCAGTGCATTAAAGGAACAAAATCCTGTGATTTCATTAATACGTATTGTAATGCACTTAATTTTATTTAAAATACATTTATAGTAATACTCTAATTATATTAGAAAGAATAAGGAGACTCCCTAAAGATGATAAAGCTGTTTCAACAATAACCAGTAGCACACACATCAAGGAGTGAAAAACTAGAGGTATTACAGTTATTAATATAATCAGAGATGCAATGTGGATAGTCATGCTCACTAGTATCCAACATTTTTGGAAGCTCTAGAAAATTAGACAGCAAAAGGAATAAATGGCAAAACTTTTAAAAAGGGTGAAATTATTTTAAGGTATAATGATTTTATTTTAAAAAAAGCTAGTTAGAAAATTTTAAAAAGAAAATAAAAATAAGTTAAGTGACTAATTCAAGATATATTTTCATTATATTATTAATAAAGATATAGATTTCAAAATCTCCCTCATAATAACAGAATTTCTTAAGTATCTGTTCTTGTTGTTGTCCAATTGTTTGTGACCTCATAGACTGTAGCCCACCAGGTTCCTCTGTCCATGGAATTCTCGAGGCAAGAGTACTGGAGTGGGTTGCCATTTCCTCCTATAGGGGAGCTTTCCATCACAGGGATTGTATTGGATGAGGATTGTATTGGATGAGTCCTGGATTGCAATACAGGACTACATCTCCTGTATCGCAGGCGGATTCTTCACCACTGGGAAATCTGAGAAGCCCTCTGAAGTATCTAGAAATATATTTAACAAGAAAAAAACAGGTCCTAAGTAAATAAAACCATTACAAATGTGTTGAAGGACACAAAGATATGAATAAACGGAGACATGCCCCACGTCCCAGAATGGGAATACTTGGCATTAATACTTCTTTATAGAGTTGATACACTACTAATTATAACATTACTAGGATTTATTTTTAATTCATTTTCCTCATATAAAAAACACTGGAAAAGAGTAATTTTTTTAAAAACCATATATTTGAAAATTACTCTGGAAAGTTTAAGTAAAATGAACAATAAGAAAACATGCACTGCCAGATATTAAAATTTTCTAAAGAGAGCAAGGCCCTTACAGCAGCTCCAGCAAAAGGATCAATGTGGAGGAGATGATCTTTGAACAATGTATGGCCTTCCTCAGTAAAGCTGACTTCAAAAGTACTTAAGAAAGTGATTTTATTGTATGATTCCATAGTGATATTTATCATTGTTACTATTATACTTATTTGTTGAGCCCTGCTTTGTGTGGGGTTTTGTACTAGAAACAGGAAAGAAAAAAAATTATAAGATGTGGATCACTGGCTTCCAAGGCTTTGGTGATATTTAGGATAGAATCTAAAGATAAAATTTCTCATTTGGTTCATTTATTTCAGGCGATTTTTTCTACCTTTTCTGAGGAACAAGTGAGATTGAGATTTCACAGAGTTCACAGTAGAGTTGTAAATATATAGACCTTAGTGGGGCTTGGAGGGGGCCCCAAATGTGGATTCTTAAAAATAAACTCTGCAGCATCTCATCTGAATTATCCAAGTGCTGTTCCTACAATCTATGGGCTTCTTTTACCAAAAAGGAAGGTAAAAGTTTGAAATGCGCATTTAAATGTTTCTCTAAAAATTAACCCAATAGGAGAAAGGCACAGCAATGGATGTTTGCTTCTTTCAGTTTGTATTTTTGTTGCTGTAAATAATCCTCTGTGTGCTGATTTATTTCACAGAGTTAATAGTCTGGCCAAAGAACAGTTTAGCTGTCTGTATATTTTTACACGCCCATCTAGAGTAGCACTGTTCTGGAAAATCCCTACATGCCATGCTTCAAAACCATTTTCAACATGGATAAGCAAGGCATTGAAATCTCTTTGCGAGGTGAGAAGCAGAAAGTTGCTTTTATACACCACTTGAGAACTCACTGCGTTGGGTCAACAGGGCAGCATTTTAACTTCCCATTTCTTCCTTTTCCCCTAATCATTTTATGTGTTGTCATTCCAAATAAGGAACAAACTGTCAAGGTAAATAAAATTTACCCAGCCTTATAGAACTGAGCAAGACTTCTTATTTTCTTTCTTTGGCAGTTGTCTGAAAATAAAGATAATCCCCTAGGCCATGTCAGCATCCTTTTTCAGCAAAAGCAGTATCTTTGATAAATTTCTTATTTTTTTCATTGTCAGTCAGGTCTAGTACCCATGGTTGTCTTTAATGGCTCTATTTTGGTCCTTGAAAACACTTCTTTATGTCTTTGCACAGAGGGGATACAATGAGATCCGTGAAGTTAAACAGTTCCATTTCACTGGCTGGCCTGACCATGGAGTGCCCTACCATGCTACAGGCCTCCTTTCCTTCATCCGGCGGGTCAAATTCTCCAACCCTCCCAGTGCTGGTCCCATCGTTGTGCATTGCAGGTGAGTGGTGGTCCAATTGACGTTGACTTTGTGCAGTCAGCTTTTTTAAAGTATCCAAACAAGGCTTGTGAACACAAAAACGAATGCGTGCTTACAAGGTTTCAGTTTGCAAGTATAACAGATAAGGTAAAACAACAATAAAATAAAAGTTAGCTTCTAAGGAGGATATAAAAGAAACTTCAGAAGTAAACACATTCATCTTAATGTGTATAGTATTGTCCATAATTGCGAATGTAGAAACTCTGCCTTTTAGTGGCAACATCTGCATGTGTGTTGTGGTTTTTTTTAATCACTTTTGCAAAGCCTATATAGTATGGAATAGTAGGTAAAGCCAGAGAGTTCTTGCCAATTTAGTAAATTCCTAATAGAATCCCAGCTTTTAAAACTAAATTTGAGGCATACAAAGTTATTAAATGGCCTAAATTATAAGAATTTGAGCTGTAAAACATCTACTTTAAGAATTTTTTTTAAAGCCATCCCTCTGAGGACCTTGAAAACTACATTAGTAAAATCCAGCATATATATATGCCAGAAAAATGTGAATATTATCCAGACTTTCTTTTGATTAGAAACTTCTCTTAAAACAAGTACCCAAAGACACTAAAAGCAAATTACATGGCCTCATTTTGAGATACGAATAGAAAAATATATACTGAATCTGAAAAGCTTTTCCTAAAGGCTGCACACCATTCTCAAATACTATCCCTTCCAAAGTACATAATAGGTTGTGCCTAAGCATTTCTTTCCCTGAAAATCCAGCCTATTCAGTATTTAAATGACCACATATGAAAGGGGAAAAATAAAACAACAGAGAATGAAATAAAAGTAAGGTGTCTCATTAGGATCAGATACTGTGTACGTTGAAAAAAAAATCTACAATTCAATCCTCCTCAAGAAATCTGATATAATCTTCAATTACTTTCCTGTCTCAGACCCTGGGAACAGTGACTGAGAAGATGGTAGGCAAGAAAAAGAAACGGAGATAGCCACAATACCTTTGACTTAAATTTCTTAAAGAACAATTAAGTTTAAGAGAAATGACCAAATCCAGACTTCAAAGAAATAATGTTAATAGTCTATCTATGCATTTAGAAAATGAGATAAATGGGTTTTCAATTAGGTAGGGTCTTGACTTATCATAGAGGTTTCCTTTCCTGTGAATTGCCTGCTTGGAGCAAGACTGCTCCAACAGTCTCAGATATGCTCTCGAAACATAAGTGTCATTTTCTACTGCCACTTGGGCATCTGAATTTATGGAAGAGAGGGAGCTGGCTACAAAGTGATTTTTCCATAAAAATCCAAACTATACCTTTTTGCTTCATTGACTTATATGTATAAGACTGGAGAAATCTTCCCAATGGGTAAAATAATCAGCAGTATATTATGATTCGATTACTGAGTTAACTACAAGAAGACAGTCCTATCTTTGTGACCTGTTAAGAATTATATTTCATACCTAACAATTCATTTTCCTTTTTTCTTTGGATCACCATGTAAATATTCTTTCTACTGTTGGTCTCTTCCCAGCAATAATGAACATCTTCATCCCCACCCTCACTATTAACACTTCCCCTGAAATGTGACTCCTCAGATTTTCCATTTAAAGGTTTTAGATTAATGTTCTTTTGCCTTGACCAGAATCTGTCTTACTAAGATAGCATTGCTGCATTTTGCCAGAGCACCCACAATGATAGTATGAGTCTTTCAAGCTCAGGTGAAATTTTAAAGCATAAATCCACTCTTTGATCAATTCTATGAGCTTGAAATTTTTGTAAAATGAAGATTGTGTATAAGAGCTATGAAACTTAAGTGACGTATATACATTATTTTCAAAACACAATTTGACTTACAAAGTTTATATTTTTTAATTTGTTCTAGTCTTCAGTTTTCACCAAAGTAGGTTCTCTACATTGAAGCTATTTGTTCATTAACAAGCATTTACACAGTACATACAAGTTGTATCTTGTACTTTGTTGAGTCACTTTGATTCCACTTATTTGAAAATCAGATGTGTCTTTCAATGCGTATAGACATGCTTCCTGCAGTTCTTTAGATCTGCTTATTTTTCAGTGCTGGTGCTGGACGAACTGGTTGTTACATTGTGATTGACATCATGCTGGACATGGCTGAAAGAGAGGGTGTTGTTGACATCTACAACTGTGTCAAAGCCTTAAGATCTCGTCGTATCAATATGGTCCAGACAGAGGTGTGTTGATTGTTGATTACCCTCAGGTGGTCTTTCTTGGTTTGCTTTCCAACACTTATCAAACTAAATAGTAGGTCATTATCCCATAGAATCAATAGTAGCTCATTAAGTCGTAGAAAAATACTGGTATTTTTATTAATATTTTTATAATAGAGAAAATTCTTTGATGACAGGAAACTTGTATTAAAATATTATGAAAATTTTCTCTCTTTTGATAGGAACAGTACATTTTTATTCATGATGCCATTTTAGAGGCCTGCTTATGTGGAGAAACTGCCATACCTGTCTGTGAATTTAAAGCTGCATATTTTGATATGATTAGAATAGACTCCCAGACAAACTCTTCACATCTCAAAGATGAATTCCAGGTATTTATTATTTCTAGCGCCTTTTTGTGAGTAACTTATTAGAATTTGTCCTGGACATTTCTAATTCTTCCAAGGAAGGGCTTTCAAGTCAAATTTATAACCTTTGACCCTATTTTAAGTATAATATAATATGTGTCTCTTTCATTATACAATTATACAAAGTTATAGAGTCAACTTTTGTATTAATGAGCCATCATATCACATCTGCTATATTTTGAAGGACGAATTAATTCAGACTCAGGGAAAAGTTTGGGGAAAAGGTACCATAAAAGTCAAATTTGGTGATAATTTGTATATCTTTACAATCTTTTATAAAATACAGTCTTATGGATTTTGAGCTTCTGTGTCACTTAAGCATGTTAATAATAATAGCTGGAGTTTGTGCAAAACATCATCTCTAAATAATCCCAAATGTTTTCACTGCCCTTAAAACATCCCTAAAGCTGTTGACTATGAAATCAAGAATAACTCTAAAAACCTAATACTTTGATTCTTTTTCCAGTGCTCTTTGCCATAGCATGTCCTCGAATCTGGCACATTAAAATGTTATTACCAATTATAAGTTTAATGATGGGGCATCATCATGGGCTGCTCTGATTGCATTTTCTTTGGTTAGACAATACCTTTGGAGGTTGCTGTATTGTTCAGCATCCCTTTCCCTTTTACAGAGAGGTACATTGAACAACGTGTGTATTGTTTCTTTGTCACTTCTCGGGCTTTAGTAGCTTTAACTACGAAATCTGTCAGCCTGTCATCATGGCAAATGTCATTGACTTGCAAAAATCCTTACTTTCTACTTGGCCTCCTAAATGCATGGTAGATCTGTGTTACGCTATGAAATGGGTCACTGTTTTTTAACCTGGGTTCCCTTTTCTTTCCAGACCTTGAATTCAGTCACCCCTCGACTACAAGCTGAGGACTGCAGTATAGCATGCCTGCCAAGGAACCATGACAAGAACCGTTTTATGGACATGCTGCCACCTGACAGATGTCTGCCTTTTTTAATTACAATTGATGGGGAGAGTAGTAACTACATCAATGCTGCTCTTATGGATGTAAGAGACTGCTCTCTTTGTTAGTGAAAAATGTAATGAAAAGCTCCAAAATTGATGAACACTGGCTAGGTTCTCTTTTCAAGAAAATTTAAATGGCCTAAAAAGGAAAAGTAGAAACTTTCACTGTAATACAAAATTTTTTGGACAATGATTTTGAATTTTCCTTACACTGGTTCTTAGGCACTATAAATTTGAGGCTTGACTATAAGTTTGACAGCTGATTTTCAATTGTTATAAAATTTTTGTACAAGAAATATCTGCAGGTGATAGTTTTCATCCTGGTTATTTTCAGGAAAGAGAGGCATGCTTATCTATTTTGAATATAGTTAGGAATGGATTTTTTAAATCACAGAAAGTCATATTCTACTGAAATTGTGTTAATTTGGAAACTTTTATCTCTGACACTAATAATTTATAGCTGACTAATAATTATTCCAATAATTTATAGCTAACTTGTTCCATTTGTTACTCATTAATAAGATATAAGGGAAGGCATAGAAGACACCATGTTATCACATCAATCATCATGAAAAGAGCTCTCTTGCCCTACTCCAGTCTCTGTATTGTAGATGGTACAGCAGGAACTCACATGCCAGCATCCCATAGATACACCAATATGGAAAGAGAATTTTAAAGTAATCTTTTTCCCCATCTTGTTTTGCTTACCTTGGGAAGAAGCAAGAAGGGTTTTAAGTTCAGCATGCTTTTGGTTTATCACCTTCCTTCATAGGCATCTCTAGTTTTTGCCCTTTAGACTATCATTTCAGTTCAGTTCAGTCGCTCAGTCGTGTCTGACTCTTTGCGACTCTTTAGACTGTGGAGCCATAATAAGGAGAAACCAGAGTCAGGGTTCATTCTTGGGTGATGAGTAATGAAGCTTTGTACGTTATTGCTCCTACTGAGTTCTCCAAAATTAGTTTCTGATAGTAGAGGCTTGTCAAAGCCTATGTGCCACTTCTAATTTTCACCCAGTTACTTTGCTCTTCTTTATTCTACAGAACAGAATAGTTTAAAGGTAAGCTCAAGTAGAAAGCTACTACTCTTGCTATGACCAGAGTCTTGCCGAGTTATTACTCGTCCCCTGAAATCACACTAGATCCTTGTTATACTTTTTCTTGCCATTTTAATCATCTGCTAAGTCAAACATACTAAATATAGAGAAAACACATAAACTTTTTTTTTCTGAGTCAGTCTATGTTTAGAATGAAAAAGGATGAGAAAAAGAAAATAACATCAGGAAAGATATTGAGGCATTTTTTTGTCTTTGACATCTCTTTCACATTTTTTAATTTCCAGGTGGTTTTCTGGTCAGTATGAAGACAGAACCTTGTATTCTGTGTTCCTATCTTCTGTTTAACTCACTGTGATTCAACACATATATTTTATAGTCGAAACTGCCCTGTGGATTTGGTAGTGGTTGGGACTACAGAAAAGTTATGTTTGGTTTGGCTTATAAGAATGGGGCTCATTGTTCAGCACTCCCACCTTCCCTTCCTCTCTAGCCCATTGTAAGTGTCATACATCCTTTGTCATGCCTGTGAACATGAGGTGTGGCCAAGAATCATGTGATATCACAGCCTTAATGTATTCTTTCACTTAAAGAGGAAAGAAATAGGAAATCTTCAGTCTTCTCTCATATCGTCTTCTCTTCTTCTATCTCTCCACCCCTATGACTCAAAAAAGGAATAAAAGGCTTTTCATCTCCCTTGACTTACTTCCCCATGGAGCAGACATTTAATTGGAAAGAAAGTGTATTTCTTTCTTCTGATCCTTTCTCATAAGCTTTCATATCTTCCTTAGGAGGGCACTCACCCCACCTACAGGTGCAACTTTTTGAGGTCTTAAGGTCAAGTAGAAGCTGCTGGTGAATTACTGTCTCCCCAGATTTATCCTGCAGTCATCCATGGAGTGAAATACTATGGTTAGCAGCATTTCCCAAATGATGATAGGATCTATGAAACTCAAAGGTCATTTTCTACACTGGTGTTGAGACACCTGAAGGACTTAAAGAGTAGTATGATACAACTGAATTAGCAGATCATCAGCATTAAAGAAATCTATCTCAGGCAGCTGTCTAGCTATATTTTTACAAATCCATAGTTTATTACATTGAAATATATATTTCTATTTCAGTGTAGATCATTAGTCTGTAGAATGACAGATTATCTGGCCAGATCAATCTATCCTCTTTCTGGGAAAAGAGAATGCATTGTGTCCCAATCATGGGGCCCTAGGTCAATAAGGAGTCCTTCCCTGTTACCTGGGGCCAGGGAGTGCGTTATTTTTACTCTGTGGTACTTGAAAAATCTTTTTTTTTTTAATTTATTTATTTTAATTGGAGACTAATTACAATATTGTAGTGGTTTTGCCATACATTGACAAAAATCAGCCATGGGTGCACATGTGTTCCCCATCCTCAACCCCCCCTCCCACCTTCCTTCCCATCCCATCCTTAGGGTCATCCAGCACACCAGCCCTGAGCACCCTGTCTCATGCATTGAACCTGGACTGGTGATCTGTTTCACATATGATAATATACATGTTTCAATGCTATTCTCTCAAATCTTCCCACGCTCACTTAAATGATTGAAACTATCATTCTGATCATTGATATACATTAGAAATTCCCAGAAAACTATGGGATGTGGATTGCCTACAAGATGTGTTGATAATGTCAATATAATATAAAAGCACATGAGTTTGAGGCACATGTGGTTTTTCTTATTTGGAGTGGAGAAGAGCCAAACAGTTCTACAACAGTTGATAACTGATAGACATATATTCATAGACAGACAGACAGACACAGACACACACACAGAAAGTTTATGTCTTTAGCCTCTTAGACTTTGGAAGACTGAAACAGCCCAACAGGTACCTCACAAAGGATCTTAGCCTCAAGAAGGTTTTTTTTTTTTTTTTTTTTTTGTCATATATTTACTTTTATCAACTAAATTAATTCTTGGCTTGAATTGCTGCTGAGGCATCAAAAGCATACTATCAGACTGACTACTTACTAGTTGTGGTATGTTGCAGTGGTCCAGATCTGTTATTTCATGGCTGGAGCAGCAGGCTGACTTCATCTCCATATGAAGATGTTGAGTCTTCCCAGCCCTACCTTGAAGTGTATTGAATCTGCTTGTACAACTGATTATTCATTCTAAGATATTATTTTTCCCTATCTACCTTGTTTTTTTCACAGAGCTACAGACAACCAGCTGCTTTCATTGTCACACAATACCCTCTGCCAAACACTGTGAAAGATTTCTGGAGATTAGTGTATGATTATGGCTGTACCTCCATTGTGATGTTAAATGAAGTCGACTTGTCCCAGGTTAATGGTTATGGGTTTCTTTTGTATACTTACACATGACTTAATAAAGTAGTAATAAAATGCTAACATCTGCTTTATGCTATCCTAATTAGAAAAAAAAAAATAAGGCTCATTTTCTTTTTCTTTCAAAAATATTCACATCTAGGGTTGCCCTCAGTACTGGCCAGAAGAAGGGACACTACGATATGGTCCTATCCAAGTGGAATGTATGTCTTGTTCAATGGATTGTGATGTAATCAACCGGATTTTTAGGATATGCAATCTAACAAGAGTAAGTCATTAATGCTTTTAACTGAATTGACTGAGAACAGGTGATTACAAGCATAATATGGTACATTTCCATTTAGACAAAAGACAGAGTAAAATTAATAGAAATTATATGATCAATCCCAAAGCTACTGATCATCTTATGGCTTAGAACTGCGATAAAAATGCATTCTACAAACAGGAAATCAGAAATGCTGGAAGCTAGGTTTCTGGATCAGTTACTAGCCTATTGTATTCTATGTGGAAATCAAAATGTAAATTCCCTGGTTCAGTTGAGTTTCATTGTCTGGGCCTGGCCTCTGAGTATATGTAGGTTTATCTCAACATTAACTTCAAGGCTTATTAGCATTGATATCCAGCCCAGAAAAGGCATACAGGTGAAAAATAAGAATATAATATTGATGACAGGAGAAAGTGATATGTTGGATCAGCCATTACAGAAGGGGTCTGTGTCACTATTCCAGTTCTGCTTAAATCACATATGTCCCTGACTCTCCTCCTATAACTCATCTACAATTTCATCGCTCTGAATGGCTCAGCCTCTGGCTCTGCCCAGATATGTAGCTCAATGCAGTGCTGCTAGCCCTTACCTTTTCCCAGCAGCAAAGTAGCAACTGTCCTTCAGGAACCTTTCTTTCCTTGACATTTCCTGTGTTTTGCCATCAGTGACAAACTGTCTGGGGTCTCTCCTTCAAAAAACCAAAAAGTACTAATAAAATCTGTTTAGATTATGTAACCAGATAGCAAGGAGAATTTGAAAAGAAATCAGTAGTATCGCTCATGGAATTATGGAATTATCTCTCTTTTTAAAGACAAAGATTACTCTTTTCTAGAGCAGCAGTTCTATGTACATGTATTATTTTAAGTGTGTAATTAAAATTGTCACGTTACAGTGCTCCTCACATCAAAATGACTATATGTGCTTCTGATTCATGTCTATATGTGTACAAGTAGAGAATAAAATCATACCCAGTTCTATTGTTCATTTCAGTGGGGGAAGAAAAGGATAACTTCAATCATGTCATAATACTGGTGCATATCTTAGATGTTAATTTAAAGAATCTCATTATGTCTGCACATCTGTTATATTATGGTTCTACTAATATTTTAGCTGAGAAACTGTAGCTACTAAACTAAGAAAGTAGAACCTGTTAATCGAACTGTTTATATGAAAAATATTCTAGGAACAGGAACTGAAATTTGTTTTACTTTTTTTGGAGGGGGTCAGCATATTTATTTTCATCTATATTTGGTATTCAAGCACTTATTAGTGTGTGTTTTTTCTTTCTTTTCTTATTATCATTATTTAATATAATTCACCTCACCACATATTTAGTATATGCCAACTAGAGATTGGGTGCTAAACTTGGAAGTTCCTTGTCCCACCAAAGGATGTATGAACCTTGCCATGTGGAGCTTCAGGTCCGATGCCTTGTGATATGGCTCACTTATACATACAAATTCTTCCTTGTATTTTCACTTGAGGGTTTAATGTCTTGATTCATTTATTCAACAATACTATTACATGGAAAGTATTTTTGCTAGATTCTAGTGATAAGAGATTTTAAGGGAAAAAGAAAATTTCTTGTCCTTAAAGAATTTATATTTTATCAGGGAAGATAAACATTAAACAACTTGTATAATCATTTGCCTACAAATAAATGAAAATTTTTAGAGAAAAAGTACAAAATACAGAGGCTTTAGGTGATCTGACAAAGCTGGATGATCAGAGAATACTTCTTGGAGGCCATGATATTTAAGACAACATTTGAAAACGTAGTAGGAGCTATTTGGGCATGAGATATCCAGCTACCTTGATTTACATAGGACAGAAAGGTTTCCTAGAATACATGAATTTAAGCACAAAGACCAGAAAAGTCCAAGGCAAATCCAAGGCAAGTTGATCACTCTGTTTGGGACTGAGAAAGGCAAAGGGTTCAGTATATGCAAAGCTCCCAAGATAAGAAATGACTTGTAAATAGATTAAGAGAAGGCAAATGTGTCTAGACCTTGACTAGATTATTAGAATAAAGGGAAATTAGAGGAAGAAGTGGAGCCTTATCATACTGGTATTTTTAAACTATGGCAGCAGTTTGGGTTTTATGCTAAGATCATTTGGAAGATATTAAATCAAGAAGTGACATGATCATATTTGTATTTAAATCATGATGTCTACAATAAGGATGGTTTGAAAAGATAGCAAAGTTTGTTCAGGGAGATCAACTAGGAAGTAATCATTATGATTTATGATTTGAGAATACAGTGATATCAGTGGCAATCAAGAAAAGATGAATTTGAAAGTTATTTAAGTATAATCATAGTAATTGATTTTTGGATATGGAGTATCAGGGAGAAGCTTATATGAAGATAATTCTCATTTAATTTAGAAGCTTCCTGCCCTGGCATGTGCATATTTTGGACTTACATTAGCTAGACTCAGTCTAATGTGTCATTTATGTCATAGTGTAAATTGGTATGAAACTTTTTTGCACTCTTAGTCTCTAAGTCGTGTCTGACTCTGTGTGACCTCATAGACTGTAGTCTGCCAGACTAGAGTGAATTCCCATTTCCTCCTCCAGGGATCTTCCTGACCCAGGGGTCACACCAGCATCTTCTGCATTAGAAGGTGGATTCTTTATGGCTGACCCACCTGGGAAGCCATGAACCATTTACTTTCTAGTAAAAATTCTAGCCCTAACTTATTTACATAGAAATATTTTTTCCCTCAACAGCCACAAGAAGGTTATCTGATGGTGCAGCAGTTTCAATATCTAGGCTGGGCTTCACATCGAGAAGTGCCTGGCTCCAAACGGTCATTTTTGAAGCTGATACTGCAGGTGGAAAAATGGCAGGAGGAATGTGAGGAAGGGGAGGGCCGGACGATCATCCACTGCCTGTGAGTATGGCGTCTTGGTGCTCGTTCTGTCATTAGCCTTCTTTTTTTCTCTGCTAAAGAGTAACTCCCGTCTTACAGACCTCAACTAGATATTTTTCTAAAACAGTCTTCCTGTTTCACAGTTCTATAGTTCACTACTACAACTTTTGTATTTTTCAAACTGATTTTATACAGTTATCATATAAACTCTTGAACACTACTCTGAGTAACTTTTCTGATTTACACTATGTACTAATCTATAAAAATCTCAAAGTATCTAGCTTGTAGTAATCTATGCCTATAGCATGTCCCTGCCCTAAGCATAAGCTGTTGAGTTAATACCATTCTCAAGTATCTTCCTTTCTGCTCTCCACACAAACATGTACACAATTAAAGCAAAATTAAAACACTAGGGGGAAAATTAAAAACATAATGTTTTCTTTTCCAAAACGTGTATGATTGCATGACCTATGGTCACCAAAAACCCCCATCTAGAAAACACCTTTGTTTTCTTTGCTTTCAGAAACGGTGGCGGGCGAAGTGGCATGTTCTGTGCTATAGGCATTGTTGTTGAAATGGTGAAACGGCAAAATGTTGTTGATGTGTTCCATGCAGTCAAGACACTAAGGAACAGCAAGCCAAACATGGTGGAAGCCCCGGTGAGTCACAGTCGTGGGTGCTGAAGTGGGGAGTCGAGGTTCATCAGTCATATACCTACTTGTTGATCTGACTTCATTCACAGATAGGGAATGAAATGTGTCAATGAGTCTGTGGGGACCTTCCTGCTCTAACTGATGAATTGCCAAGTAACTCCTTCTACACCCATAAGCTTAGTTACATATTGTATAAACTGCTAATGATGAAAACTAATTTCATTTAACTTGGAAAATGTATAGGATTTCTTTTTTTATTTTGAGCAATAAATATTTGCTACAGTAAACTTTGATAAATGGTTCTGTAATAAGAAAAATCCTGTTATCTAGGTTTTATTCTTGGTATTTCTTAAAGCATATTGAGTTAACTGGTAAAACATTTTGAGGGATATACTTCTAGATTGTATCTAGTGCTTTAGACACCAAGTGTTTTTAAAGGGCAAATGCAATTTATTTTAGTCATTATCTATAATTCTTCCTTTCTGGTCAGTTTATAATTTTTTAAAGTATTGCTACTGATAGTTTTCACCTTTTACCAATTTTAGATTGTAATCATGTGATATTACTTGAATGAGCCATGGCTCATAAAATCAGAACTCAGATTACAAAATAAGAGCAAGGAGGTGTTAATATGTATATGTAGGAACTCGTCTATTTGAAGCTATATGCAGAGGAAGAAAGCAAGTTAAACTTTTAGCACGTTCAACGTCGAAAGCAAAGCGATGTCTTTACACATTGCTATAAAGTGATGTGGGTTACACATATGTGAATGGTGGGAATAGGTCAGGAGCAGCTGTGTAGTTTATGCTCACAGAGAAGTAAGCCAGAAAAACCAAGACATCATTGTTGCTTCCCCTACGTTTATCAAGATGATCAGATAACTAAAATGAGCAATTCAATAAACCATTAAAATATTTTCACCACTTCCTGCTCATGGATTGTTCACAAGAGGTGCATTGCTTCCTGAGACAAAAGCTGAAGAGTTACATTTATACGGTTTCATTTTTAAGAGCAGTCACAGACTTCCCCTTTGACAAGTCTTCAAAGCCCCTCTCTTCCAGCTCATACCGTAGGTATTGCTGGTGTCCCAGTAAGATGGTATTGGCTTTGACCGGGGTGTTGGCAATGGAGATGGAGGGAGGCGGATAGATTTGAAGGATTTTTAGGTAAAACTCTGAGATCTGTTTACAAAATGGACTGGTAATGGTTAGGTCTTTAAATTCTCTGCCATCTGAATATTTTTTCATATAAGTCTGCCTCTATCTTTCAGATCGTCTTCCTAAAATCATCAATAAGATCACTTCTGGCCTCAGAATTCAAATTATACTTCCAAATTTAACTGATTTCTTACTGTTCCTTAAAAAAAAAAAAAGCCTATGATTAAACTCTGCCATTCTAGAACCTTCCTAAGAGTTAATGTTTACCTTTACACTCATGTCCCATGAATTTTGTCTAAACACCCAGTCTTTTGATTTGTTTTTAATCAAGGTTAATGATTAGTTCCTTGTGTTGCTGAATTGAACTGACGAGTTTGGTAAGAAAATATAGAATGAAAACCAAATTGCTAAAGACTGATTAAAGAGATGTAACTGTTCACAAGCACTTTTTGGTTCTTGAGGTGTATTTGCCACTGTGGTAGGCTAATTTAAATCACACCCACTTGATAATTTGGGTAGGATTGCTTGGGGAAAATTTTTACTTCCCTCTTTTCTTGCTCAAATACCCGAAAGTTCTCTTTTGAAATAGCATGAGTTTTAGATTGTTTTCTAATTCAGCCTAAATTTTACCCACTTGGACTGAATTGCGAAGATTTTACTACATGTTATAAGTCATAATTTGTAATGCAGTCTCCGAATTTTTCTAAATTCTTCATAATGGAGCAGTATATAGATGAACTGAGAGGAAAAGCAGTTTTAACTCAAAAAAGTTTTATTGTCAGACAAGTTATCTGAATAAAGGCAGCGAAATAATTTTTCTGATAAAAGTAAGCTCAGAAAAAGTTAGGAACCAGTAACCATTTTTGAACTTTTAATTAAAACTCTGATGGAACAAAAACTATGTCAAAAATTAAGAATTTAGATATTCACATATGTAAGTCAAATCATTTATGCTGTACACCTTAAACATAAACAATACTGTGTATCAATTACATCTCAATAAAACTGGAAGAAGAAATTAAGTATTTGGAATTGTGGAATGGCAGTTTGAAATAACTGGCTTATTTATACCACTAAGGAAAATACATAAAGTGTGGAGAAAAATTATTTGCATGTTCACTCTAGGATTATTTAAAATTAATAAAAAGTAAATGTCATTTTATAGTCAATCCATATGTTAGACTTTTATGTATATTATAAGAGATGTTAAATAACATGAGAAAAAATACATAATAATGCTAAACAACAGAAAATAAAATATGAAATCATATCCTCAAATATAGGTATACAGTTATATTTACTCTAAAATACTATTTCAAGCATGCATAAAAATGGTCTGAAGCTAAGGTAGTATTTTTAAAAAGTTATTTGTGATAATAGATTTATAGAAACTTTTCTGATTTGTAATCTTTTTCTATACTTGGAAATTTTTCCATACTGATCAGGTATTACTGTTATAATCAAATAGTAATACTGCCATTTTTTTAAATTTGATACAGAATATGAGGCAAAGACAACATATATTTTTACATCAACTTCCTTTTTCTTAAACAGCAATCATTAGACTCAAATGTAAACTAATATATGCCCTGATGTTAAACTTGTCTATGAAAAAAAGACATTCTTTGCTTTTTTCTTGACTTCACTCCACCTTTTTGTTTTAACATCTTTCAGGAGCAGTACCGTTTCTGCTACGACGTGGCTTTGGAGTACCTGGAGTCATCTTAGTTGGGGGAGACTTCAGAGTGCATCCCAACAGAACCCATTCATCTGTTGAGCCAGCAGCTGTTGTATCTGTCACACCTGTGCAGAAAGATTTTAATGTGGGGGGTGGGGAGACTTTTACATTNTCTGCTACGATGTGGCTTTGGAGTACCTGGAGTCATCTTAGTTGGGGGAGACTTCAGAGTGCATCCCAACAGAACCCATTCATCTGTTGAGCCAGCAGCTGTTGTATCTGTCACACCTGTGCAGAAAGATTTTAATGTGGGGGGTGGGGAGACTTTTACATTTGAGAGGTAAAAGTATTTTTCTTATGAAGTTGTGTATCTTAATAAAAAGGACTCAATTAGTTTCTATTACTGTATGAGAGCATCAACATTTCATGCCACATAAATTATATTTAATAAGCAGCAGATTCACATGAAAACTTATCAGTGTTTGAACAGTGAATAGGCAGCATTTTCTCTCCTGGTTTTGGTACAGCAGCCACCACGTGTTGCATGAATTAATACTTTCTTTGTGGCATTTTTCTCCCTTTTCTAGATAAAAGATGTGAAAAGTTTCAAGGAAGAAGAAAGAAACGCTGTGCAAATTCATAGGAAAGTTCATTTTTTATATGTTTCAAGTGTAGCAGATCTCTATATAAATATATAAATATATATAACTGGCTTATTTTCTTTTAATGTGCAATGATGGATGGATCATTTACAGTTCTTTCTAAAAAAAAAACACAAAAAACCATAAGCCAAAGACTCAAGTGTAAATATGTCTATATGGAGAAAGCACATTATATTTATTGGTTACTTACATTCCTTTTTTGATGGCTAAAATACTACCACCACACAATCTTTTTTTTTTTTTTTGAAGAAAGGTTTTTCTTTCACTAAAATCAATTGTAAACAATTTTTGTAGATTATTTTTTGTATGTTTAGTGTAAGTAGAGGATAAACTTTTTAATTCATAAATCAGGAAGCAGTGTTCTTTAAAGTGATTCTCTTGTGTACATGCTTGTGAATTAAATTTATGTAAAACACCTTGGCAATTGGATCTTTTAATGTAGGACCAAATTAAAACATTTTGCTGAAAATGTATACTTTTTCATGATTTCCTTAGGTCAGTATGGTTTGGTAATCATTATGAGAACTGCACACATTCAAAGGCCTTGCTGATATCTTGTGTAATGTTGAACATAACCTGTAAGCGTCATTTAAATTTTAAAGGGATTGGTCTTTTTAGCCGATGATCAAGCACTGGTCAAAAAATCAAAACTGCAACATTTATGCCTCTACAGTCAAGTGTTAGCAAACTGTAAACTGTCAAGGTGATCCAGTGTTTCTTTTGATGTTTACATGCACAGGCTTTGAGTTCTGAGCAAAGTGTGAACGAATCGATGCCAGATTCCTATTTTGTGCATCATCATGGGATTCTCAAGTGAACCTTTTTAAATGTGATCTTGTACACATGCTCCATGTAGCTGTAATTTCACATCATCAGCCTGCAGTTTGTTATTGACTAAAGCATTCCAGTATCCTCTTTTTAGATTGCCAGTTCATGACATGGTGCTTATGAAGATTTAATTAAAGTAAGAGTGAAATAAAACTTTTATAATTACAGCAGTTATTGTTTACACATCATTTTCTCCCGTTAATTTTCATGCCTTCACTCCCAAATAAATACCCTATTCTCAGTGACACAAGTAGACAACATGAAATCTATTAAAACTAAAACTGATGTCCAGATACAAATTTCTTTCATTTTTACTCTTTAACTTGAATTTCCAAAACTCCAAATGAGTGGAGAGGAAAAAAGGCCAGGGAATTAACACCAACTTTTTTTTTAATTGCTGTATTTATATGACACTGCCATTTTATGTAATGTAAATTTCCTTATTTCTCCATATAACACATATAGTAATTGTCATCCCAATTTTACCAGTGATAAAATTGAAGCTGAGAGGGTAAATGTTTTGTCAACAGATGTAAATCTGAGTTTGAGGCTTCCCTAATGACTCAGTGGTAAGGAATCCACCTGCCAGTGCAGGAGACATGGGTTTGATCCCTGATCCAGTAAGATCCCCCTTGTCACTTAGCAACTGAGCCTGTACTCTAGAGCCTGGGAACCACAACTGCTGAGCCCATGTGCTGCAACTGCCGAAGCCCATGCATCATAGAGCCCGTGCTCCGAAACAAGAGAAGCCACTGCAATGAGAAGCACACACATCACAACCAGAGAATAGTCCCCAGTCACCACAACCAGAGAAAAGCCCGTGCAGCAGTGAAGACCCAGCACAGCCAGAGAAAAAAGAAACAATCTTCGAGTCTGATAAATTACTCTCTTCCACTGAACACATTGCTTCCCCAGTGGCATGGCAAGGGAAATTTGGCACTTCATTCTTACTGTTCCTCATTAATTGATTTTCTCATAAAGCATTATCATTATGGCCATCTTACTTCCATTTGCTGTGTACATTATTAAAACATTTGTGACTTCCATTAGTAAAAATTTAGATAAGGGAACTCATCTTTTCCTAGGGAGACTAATTTTCATTTAAACACGGATGCATTTAACAAAAAATTTACAAACTCACCCAAGATTGGGTTTCCCAGGAATGTTCATGATGTTAATTGAAGGATTCTGCTTTGCTATATGACCCTGATTTCCTTTATAGTCACAGAATTAAACTCGCATCGAACCAAAGTCACCAGGAATACTACTGACCACAAAGCTCAGAAGTCTGTGTGGCCTCCAAAATTCAAGCAGAGAACAAATTTCCTTTTTGTCTCCAATAGGAAATAAAAATATCATGCTTGCTCTGTATGGGCACCACCATAGAGGCCAGTTCATCCAGACACTTGGATTGGGGAAGAAGGATGGGACACTGAATCTGTTTTTTTTTTTTTTTAATATTCTTATTCAAAAATTGATACTTGACACTATTGTGGAGTTCCCTGTGGAGTCCCACACATGGCCATGTCCCACTCAGCTGTGTCCTTCTAAGCGGAAGATGTCGGTAGAATTCTTAAAAAGTGACCGTGCTTTTCACAATTAAAGGCCTCCTATGTCCATGTCAGTTACTTCTTAAGTGGCTGTCATGATGTGGAATTTTATAAATCCCTTTCCTATGTATTATCACTAGGGAAATGTTGGAAGTAGGTGGGCAGAGGCACACAGCAACTGAGAATTTGAGTTCTAACTGATTTTAAAAATAAGTTTTCACCTTCTTGTGTGAGAAATATTTTTCTAATATTTAGTCTTTAAAGAAAGAAAAGGATTTTGCATGAATGTGTTGTTGTTTTGCAAA
Organism: Neotragus moschatus; assembly: GCA_006410615.1. Classification (NCBI taxonomy): domain Eukaryota; kingdom Metazoa; phylum Chordata; class Mammalia; order Artiodactyla; family Bovidae; genus Neotragus; species Neotragus moschatus. Next base: position 17,665 of record SJYA01001363.1, on the reverse strand, counting down.
CAAATGGTCTCTAACATTGGGAGATACACAAAAAGGAATGTATTTCTACCTGGACCAGGAGAGAGAAGAGACATGTTTAACCTCTACTGACAAGCTCATTTACTATTCACCTTGAGATCTCTTGGGTTCCAGGTCTTTACGTAATAAGCTTAGAAGTCAGACATCAACAGTTGCTCCCTCTCAACTACTCTGTTGCCAGAAAATGGTGTACCTAAAGTTCTCAGGATCTTACTAAAAACCTTACTAAACACCTACAAATGTTAAAATGCAAGAGAGAAATATCTGTAGCCCAGCTGGAAATAGGAGATAGTCTGTTAGCTTTGCAAGACAATTCTTGATATATGCCTAACTTTCATAGGGGAGTGATAATTATATATGTATATTTTATTTCTATGCACTCGAGTTAAGCATTTTTTATACCAAAATGATGGGAGTTTGAGTGAATGCCGGGGGATGGTGATGGACAGGGAGGCCTGGAGTGCTGCAATTAATGCGGTCTCAAAGAGTTGGACACAACTGAGTGATTGAACTGAACTGAGCCAGAAATTAACACACTGTCCCATACCTTGTGTAATATGTAGAATATTTACTCTGTAAGATATTTCTACAGGCAGACATGTCACAACCTTCCTAAATTCATTTCAGTATTTTAGGAAACACTCCTATTTAATGTAAGGGTGATAATGTATTTTTATCAACACTGTCATAAGTGAAGATAGAAGATAGATGACTGGGCCTCCTGTTATGATTTCTACCTACCTATTATTTCAGAAAATCTTCCCTCAGCTTAAGGAGACTTGGAGTGGGAGAGATATTATCTTAATTTGTTCACAACTCTATTCAAGTGGTCTGCAGAGTATTAGAATATCTCTCTGAAGCTAAAAAGGAAAGCTCTGTCTTGAAATCTGCTTTAAGTAAGCTATAAGTGGCTTCTAGAATATAAATTATCCAAAAACCAATGGAAATATGGTAGATATATGACACTTCTAAACTTCCAGCTTTTTCCAAAGTGAACTGAAATGCTAACCTGGAAGATAACAAACACCATAGAGATACTGTTGTTATCAAATTCTGAAAAAAAAAAAAAAGCAATGGAACTGATTTCTAAACTGCTGGAGCAACATAAAGTCACTATGGAATATCAGCAAGCTTTCTTTAATGTTACGATCTCCTCAGGGAGGGAGTGGTAGGGAGATTTTATGACAGATACCATCTCTTTATCATGTACTTGCCAATTGTAGAAAGGCAGTTACAATAACTTGAAGTCTAACCCAGAAAATTGTGTGCTGATTTGTTCTGATGCCATGTTCATTTCAACTTAGTCATATGTTTTATTGGTCTTAGATAGGGGATATATAGCATTTAGGACAAAAATACAAATCCTCAATATGGATGAACCTAAAACCTGTTATACAGAGTGAAGTTGGTAAGAGAAAAACAGATACTGTATATTAACGCATATATATGTCATCTAGAAAAATGGTACTGAGGAACTGATTTGCAGGGCAAGAACAGAGAATGGATTTGTGAACACAGTCGGGGAAGGAGACGGTGGGGCCAATTGAGAGAGTAGCATTGACACATACACATTACCATGTGCAAAATAGCTTCCTTCCCTCCCCACGCCTCCAGGTCCTCACAGAGGACCAGTCTGAGCTCTCTTGTTATACAGCAGCTTCCCATCAGCTATTTTACGCATGGTCTAACTGACTGAGCTAACTCAGCCTCATTGCTGGTTAGCTCAGTCAGTTAGACCATGTGTAAAATAGATAGCTAATGGGAAGCTGCTGTATAACACAGGGAGCTCAGACTGGTCCTCTGTGAGGACCTTGAGGGGGTAGGGAGGGAAAGGAGTGAGAGGGAGGGGATATATGGAAACTTATAGCTGATTAGTTTTCCTCCCTAACAACAACGGAATTTTTATAATATCTGAAAACTGCGGGGACTTCCCTGGTGGCTCAGACAGCAAAGAATCTACCTGCAATGCAGGAAATGTAGGTTCGATCCCTGGGTCAGGAAGATCCCCTGGAGAAGGAAATGGCAACCCTCTCCAGTACTCTTGCCTGGAGAATCCCTTGGACAAAGGAGCCTGGTGGGCTACAGTCCATNTGAAAACTGCGGGGACTTCCCTGGTGGCTCAGACAGCAAAGAATCTACCTGCAATGCAGGAAATGTAGGTTCGATCCCTGGGTCAGGAAGATCCCCTGGAGAAGGAAATGGCAACCCTCTCCAGTACTCTTGCCTGGAGAATCCCTTGGACAAAGGAGCCTGGTGGGCTACAGTCCATCTGGTCGCAAGAGTTAGATACAGCTGAGCAACTGACACACACATGGCTGATTAACGTCGTATGACAAACCGACACAACACTGTAAAGCAATTATCCTCCAGTTAAAAATAAATTTTAAAAAAAAGCAGCATAAAAATATACAAACCCTCAGTACTCAGCTGCAATCTAAGTAGATGTAGAATATGAAAAACAAAAATATCTAAATCAAATCACCAATGAGTTATTTTCTTAAATAGATGTTAGAATACACAGATGAACAAAGGCCATGCACTCCCACTATGTTGCATGGTCTAAGAGGCAAAATCAAACTGGGAGAGTAGAGAAATCAAGATCGTTATGGCCTCCACTTGTTATTTCTTGAGAAAGAGGAGATGCCTGCAGAGCCAGCAGGGTACTGTAAGTGAGATAAATAGGCCAGGTATATCATTGTGATTGTGTTATTACAGCAGACATCTTTAGTGTATGCACTTTTTGTAGGGATGTTTTCATCTCTACAAAAATATATCTGCCTCCATTTTTTTTCTTTTATTTATTATTATTTTTTAATTTACTATATTGGTTTTGCCGTACATTGACGTGAATCCACCACATGTGTACATCAGTTCCCAATCCTGAACCCCCCTCCCACCTTTCTCCCCATATCATCTCTCTGGATCATCCCAGTGCACCAGCCCCAAGCATCCTGTATCCTGTATCGAACANATGCAGTTCAATTTCCAGTTTTTTAAGGAATCTCTACACTGTTCTCCATAGTGGCTGTACTAGTTTGCATTCCCACCAACAGTCTAAGACGGTTCCCTTTTCTCCACACCCTCTCCAGCATTTATTGCTTGTAGACTTTTGGATCGCAGCCATTCTGACTGGTGTGACACATATTCCTTCTGTTCATTTTGCGTTTCCTTCCTTTCAGCTGAAAAATGGATAGTATATATTCTGCCATCTTCAGCTCTGCTGTAAGAAACACAATAGCATGAAACTGATGATAAATTGTTGTTTGACATGGGGACCAGAGGGAACGATGTGAGGAGGCCGATTCCCACTTGGACTTGAAAGTGGACTTGGACAAATAATTCCCAAAGAGAATGCCATTCATCTCCCAGCAGTTTGCTGGGGATATGGGCCCTACAGTGTCTTATCTCTCAAGAGGGTGTGGAAATCTAAACCTTTATGTGGACTCTTAAAATTTTTGAATATTAGCAACCAATTAAATTCAAAAACAAAAATATGCCTCTAGCCCAACTCTGTAAAAAAACAAAACTTGTCAGTAGGTTGCCTCTGGTTGTCTGTTGTGACCTCCACTGTAGAATAGCTATTGTTTTACTTTGAATTTTTTTAAAATATATTTTAAAGAAACATGAGTTTTAGTTGTCTTTAAGTAGCTATCAGAACTATTTTTCATACTTGTTCTTGGTTTCTATTTACCTTATTTTCTCACATATTTTTCTGTTTTAAAAATATCTGTAGTTGAGTCTTGACTCTAAAGATGAAAAAGAAAAAAAAAAAACCAGAATGTCAGTGTCTCTGGTCCCTTCTACCTGGACTAAATTCAGAAGAGCATATTTCAGAGAGTAATTCACACATTTCACCTAACAAGAAGCCCCAAAATGATCACTAGAAGATAATTCTTCTGGAAATAATAATATTGAAAGCTCAAAAGGGGAGCCCTTGTTCTGTGAGCCGTGGGATGGCCTGACCTTAGTCACAAGAGCAGTAAACCATCTGTGGAAGCGCCACCCTCCAGATTGTGATGGTACACGCTGACTTCCATGGCAGGTGCAAAACAGTATGGGCTCCTGCCAGCCCACAGTGGGGACCTGAACTCCAGTCCATAAATCCAATTATCTGAAGCACAGTCAACAGACTGGAATTGATTTCTCTTCACCTTCATGTTATATTCTTGGCATGATAAAGTAAGTATTTGTTAATCTCTTGCCTTCCAGTGTTAAATTCTGTATTGCCAGAGTGTTCAAATGTGGTCACTGAATAACTTCACATAAGAAATCTTCATGAAATCGTGGAAGTTCGAGAGGTGTTACAGATGATCAAATCCAAAGCCCTTATTGCTAAGTTTAAGAAATTAAAGCCTATAGGAGTCATGTGTATTAGTAAAGGATAAGATGAAAAATAGTTTAAGTTTGCCCATCTTTGGTCTTCATTACTTTTGTTATTAGACCTCCCTTAAAGAATGATGAAAGGAAATGCTTCAAACAAAAAAAGAAATAATAAAAGAGGAAATTTCCAGCATCAAGAAGTTAGAAAGGACAATGCAAGAGCAGAATTATGGGCGTATACAATAGAATATCCCTTTCCTCATGCACATGTTGTATGAATTACATTTGATGATTGAAACAAAAATTACAATGCCATTTGACATTCAAGAAAATGATATTTTAAAGTGGGAAAGAAAAAGGAATATAAATAAAAGTAAGATTTCCATACTTTACTGAAGGTGGTAAAATAATGATGCCATTAGTTTATAATAAGTCACATACTGTTACACCCAGAGAAACCACTGGGAAAACTACACCAAGAGATACACTCAAAAACACTATAAACAAGTGAAGATGAAATCTTAAAACCTGTTTAAACAACACAAGGAATTAAGAAAAGGAAAACTGAATTAAGAACCAGAGAAAATAAGATTTAATTGCTAACATACCAAATTTGACAAAGACAATACAAAAATGTTAAATTACAGACAATATATCTCATGAATTTTTACATAAAGATATTCAATGAAATATTAGCAAACTGAATCCAACATAGTATAAAGAAATTATGTACATAACCAAGTGGGATGATTTCCATGTATGTAAGGCTGGTTCAACATTTGAAAATCAATTAATGTTATATACTATATATCAACAAACTGAAGAAAAACAAAAGCATGTGGTTATACTTAGAAAAATCATTTAATAAAATCCACCACTTATTCATGATTAAACTCTCTCTAGTGGGGAACTTCCCCAACTTAATAAAATTCTCTAAACTTGATCTAAAAAAAAACTGTGGTTAACTTCATACTAAATGGTCTAAAACTCAAGCAAATATGTCCTCCCTCACTACTTTATTCAACATGTACTTGAATTTCTAGTTTTCAATAAAGCAAGAAAAAGAAACAAAAGTTATACAAATTTGAAGTATAAAACTTTTCCTGTTTGCAGATGGCATGATTACCTATGTAGAAAATCCCAAAGAACGTATAAAAAGTCCTAACAAAAATAAGTGAATTAAATAAGTTTACATGATAAAAATCAACACAAAAATGTTGATTGCATTCCTATATGTTAAAAATAAATGTGATGAACTGAAAAACACAGTGTCATTTAAAACTGGTAACAAAATGAAATACTTAGATATATACTTATCCAAACATGTACAGGATTCATCTGCTGAAAATTACAAAATTCTGATAAAAGGATTCAAAGTATACCGAGACAAATGGAAATATATATAGATTTAGGGATTAGAAGATTCAAGATAGTAAAAATGCCAGTTCTTTCCAACTGATCTATAGGTTCAGTGTAATTTCTATAAAAAATAGCAATAAGAAATTTTTTTAGGTATAGACAAGCTTATTGTAAAATTCATATCGAAAGACATAGGCCCTAACTAAAATAATTTTAACTAAGAATAAAACATGAGGGGAATCACTCCATCCAAAATTGAGGCTTCCATATTACTATATTAATCAGAAGAGTGCAGTGTTAGTTTTAGAAAAAAACTGAAGGATTTCTGGATTTAGGCATAAACAGTATTTTTAGATTTAGCCACCAACCCATGATCCCTTAAAACTGAAAATTGCTAAGCTGGACCTCATCACAATTAAAGTCTTTTGCTCTGTGAAAACCCGAATGAAGAGGATGAAAGACAAGATTAGAAGAAAATATTTACAAATTATATATCCAATAAAAAGACTAGCATCTAGAATACATAAAGAACTCTCAAAACTTAACAGCAAAAAAAAAAAAAAAATTAGAAAATGTGCCCAAGACAAAAACAGACATCTCACTGAAGAGGATAAGACAAGCTTATTGAAAAAATGTTCAGCATTGGTATCCGTTAGGAAAAGGAGTATGATAATGAGCACTACTACACATGTATCTGAATGGCTAAGATAAAAATGACAACATCAAATATCAAATGCTGGTGAGGATGCAGAGAAACTGGGCCAGTGTACATTGCTGGCAGAGTGGCAGGGCCATTCTGTGAGAGCCTGACAGATTCTTATAAAACTTAACATGCTGTAACATACAACCCAGAAACTGTGTTCTAGGCATTTATCCCTCCCCAAGTGAAAACTTAATGTTCACACAAAAATCTGCACATGAATATTCATAGCAACTTTACTTGAAAAAACCCCAAACTGGAAAGAGCCTAAGGTCCTGCACCAGGTAAATGGTTAAACAAACTGGTACATCCATACTATGGAACACAACTCAGCAATTTAAAAAATAACTATTGATTTAGGCAATGACTTGATAGAATCTCCAGGGAATTATACTCAGTGAAAAAAGCCAATCCTAATAAGGTATATGCTATTTGACCCTTTATATAACTTAATGACAGAATTTTAGCAATGGAGAATAGTTAGTTGTTGCCAGGGATTAGGAACGTGGGTTGGTGGGTGAATGAGAGGTGAGTGTAGCTATAAAAGAGAAACGTAAAGGATCCTTGTGGTGATGGAGCCATTGAGTACCTTGTCTGTAGTGGTGTACGCATGAACCTACACAATATGACAAAACTGCAAAGAATTAAATACACACACACACAAATGAGTAAATGCAAACTGGATACGTCTGAATAAGATTAGTGAATTGTATCACTGGATGTTATTGTACTTTTGTTCTGAAAAGACTTTAAGCTTCCCTAAAAGATGAGATTCAACAAGAGAGATTACTCTTCTGACCAAAGATATGCCACACCACATACATCACCTGCCAGTGATCCAACCTACAATAATAAAATGTTTTAACCACTCCTCAGTGGCAAATAATCCAAAGCCATCTCCTCATTTATTAAATCTAGCAGAAAATATCAGGTAGTCACTAACTCCTGAGCCCATAATCTCTTCTTTGAATGTAAAAAGTACCCATTTCTAGCCCATTTCTTTTCTTATTGTTGCGTTGGTAATAGCATCAAAAAGAAAGAGAATACAAAACTGGATTTTAATCCACATCTTGAGTTTGTCCAGAATCATGCCCCAAAGAGGGAAATTAGATAGAAAAGACAAAATATAGAAAGCTAATAAACAGTAAAAACAAATGCCTATTGATATGTGCTCTGTAGAGGATTACAATGGATGATTTTTCAACAAATTTAGCTAAAGCTGTAGATAAGAAAAAATCCTTTCAGTCCACGGCCCCAAAATAGGAAGAAGCCGAACGTGTAGGAGAAAGAGAAAGTGGCCAGTGAGATTGGCGCCCCCTGGGCAAAGTAGTACAATGTGAAATTAGCAAGAGTGGTCCATGGCATGTGGGTTTAGTACCCCAGAGCCAAGAGTTTGAATATGATATTCATTTTGATCCTTCATTCTCTCCACCCTCACAATGTAAAATTCAGGCCTTAACACATTGTATCATACATGGTAGATTTCAATGAATGTTTATTAGATGTAATTCAAGCCAGACATAGAATCTAAGCCTCTTTTTTCTTCTGTTTTCCTCACAACACCATACAGTGTTTTTGATTAAAAAAAAAAAAAAAAAAAGGCAGACAAATAAATGAAACCCACAGACATCTGCTTCTGGGAATCTTCCAGGATTTTCTTTTAAGTACACTGGTAGTTCTTTCCCCTAAGTACTTTGGCAATTCTTATATAGTATTTATGAATTCAATGAGCTGTTTAGTGAGTCATTTGACTCTGGAGCATGAGAAACAAAAAATAAACCTGGGTCTAAGGAGATTATGGCAATTCATACAGTTCACTATCACTGATGAAATATAAGCAAAATCTTCCTCTATTCTAGTCCAAACACAAAAATGACAGTAACATATAAACCTAAAAACATAGAGCTTACTATAAAACTGGAAATGAAAACCTCAGCAATCAGAAGTGTGGAGGCTTTCTTCAAAAGCATATGGAACCCTGCAGCAGTGAGAGGGGCTGAATTGTGTAACCTCAGGTGTCAGGAAAGATGGGCTAGCCCTAAACCAAAGTCACAGGACTGACTGTGGGTTCTTGGATACCACTGTGTCTACATTGTATCAGGACCCCATTGGAGCCTTAATCGTATCAGGGCAGGAGAAAAACAGACTGCCCTTGATTGAATGATGTCATCGCCACTTGAACCTATTGGGAACTCACAGTCTAGAAGCAGAGTACCAATCCTGAAATGGTACTAGATTCTCAGGGCTTCTGTAGTAAATTACTACAAATCAGGTAGCTTAAAACAACAGAAATTTGTTGTTTTAGTTCTGGAAGCTAGAAGTCTGAAACCTAGGTATAGGCCCGGTCACATGATCTTTGACATCTACAATCTATGGGGAGAATTCTTTGAGTATTCTAGCTTCTGGTGGGTTGCCAGCAATCCTTAACATTCTTTGTCTTGCAATTCCATGACTTTATAATCTCTATGTTCATCTTCACATGGTGTTTCTTCTGTGTCTCTTCTCCTCTTATGATACCAGTCCTGTTGGATTAAGGGCCCACCCTATACAGTATGGCCTCATTCTAATGTCACTAATTGCATCTGCAATGACCCTATTTCCTAATAAGTTCATATTCTGAGTACTGGAGGATAAGACTTCAACATGTCTTTTGGAGGACTCAGTTCAAGCCACAGCACTCAGCATTAGACAAGACATCCAGCCAGACTCTGCAAGTGTGAGGAGAGAATGAAGATATTTTCAGAAACAGTCATCCCCAAACAGTGATATATACAGAACTGCATCCCCCATGGTTACTGCTAGAGTATCCCCTTTCTCCACATTTATGCATCCATAAAATATGGTTTTATTGGATTTTAAATGTTATATAAATGTTACAGTGTGGATATCCTGCTGCTGCTTCCTGTTTTTCACTTGTTACATTTTTGAATTTAGTTACTTTGGAAAGCAAGTTCAGTTTTTAAAATTTTATATGGTATTTAATTGTAGAGATATAACTTACTTTATCAAATTTTCTCTCGTGGAGGACTGTTTGTTATCCCTTAGTCTCCTTTCAAGAGTGCGTAGATTTCTCTACTGGTGTTTTAAGAGTCATCCCTTCCCTTCTCTGCCTGGCTGTGTGTACTGGGAGGCGGACCTCTAGGGTTGCACCACTGGTACTCCCTGGCTGTCTGACTTAGCGCTGGTGTGGCCAAGGCCAGACACCAATAGGAGGCCAGCTGGCAGGAAGACATGGTTGTGGTGCTTTCCCCCTGCTGGCCCACATTTTTTATAGTGGCTGCATTCCTCACCAACATTTCAGTTCTGACTTTAGCTCCCCAAATTCCAGTAACACTGCTTCATCTTTTGGCTCTCAGCTGACAATGACTGTCATCCCTTGCCACTTCCTGGATGCTTAAGCAATCTTTATTGGTCCCTCAAACTTGCTAAATTTGTAAATAATATATTTTTCTAATCCCCTGATTTACTGGCTTGAGTACCATCATCTATTTCTTGTCAAAATCTTGACGGATACACTAACTGATTTCAGAAGTTGTCCTAACACCCAGTCCATCAAATTGGATTAAGGATTAGGTTATTCATACATCTGAGGAGTGCATGGATGATCTCTTTGCCGATGGGAAATGGGCCCTTAGTAATCTGAGGCAAGCGATAGCTGGTATCTTTACTAAAACAAATCTGCCTCTGGCAAGTGGTATGCACCTACTGCCCCAGCAAATGCTTTTCCTTTAGTTTTCATCAGCTAGTATAACCTGCAACATCTCACCCTTGCCCAGGGGTTCAGCGGTGCACCTTTGCTGTCTTTTATCAAAGCTCTGTCTGATCTCTGTCATATTATAGTCTAGACTATGGCAGTGATCCTCACCCAGTGTCATTTGTGAACTGGTTTCTGGCCCCTGTTTCTTCCTTGTCCCCAGTGAATTAGGAAGCTTGTGCCAGAACGTGAACTATGGCACTAAGTACATTGTTCCGTTCAGCTGACAATGTTTTTTAGCAAGACTTTTTTTTTTTTTTTTTTTTCATAAGAGAGCAGCACCTTGATTTACATTCTGGTATAAGCTCTTTTCCTCATTGTTACAGACAGGGGTTTTGAATAGCTGACATTCTGGTCTGGTTGGTGGAGGGGATGACCCTGATTACCCTGACATGCAACAGAATATCATGCTGGGGCACCAGGAAGAACCTAACAAACAGATGCCTTAGGAAGACAGCACAGTTGAGGGAGGGCAGAACCCATGTAAAAGGCTCACAGATGTCTGATGTTATGAAGTTCCTAGTAGGACAATGGTACAAAAACACCAATACACTGCCTCTTCAATGAGAGACAAGTTGCTTCACTTTGCAGAGCCCACAACAGAAGGAGCCCAAGGACTTAGTTTACCTAAGGCTTTATATTTGGGTATATGGCTCTGATCCATCTACTAGGTAACCCATAAGACTTCCTGTTTAAAGAGATATGTGGAGCAAGAGAAGATCTGCAGTAGGTCCAGGCTTTTGTACAGGTGACCTGTCACTTAGACCTGTGACCCAACAGATTGAGTGGTGCTTGACAAAATATAGGGAGGAACTGAATGAATATATGTGTATATGTGCCAGTAACAGTAACATCACAAAGCAGATTCCTGAGGGTTTGGAAAGAAGACTGTTTCCTCTTCTGCCAACCACTATTTTCCAGTGGCAGATTTGCTTTGTGTTTGCTACCAAGCTCTAACAGAAAAGGAACAGCTCAATATGGTATGAAATACCGCATGACTTTAAGAATGGACTATAAGGATGTCTACCATCAACTGAAGACATTAGGAAACTGGATGTACACAACAGCATTCATTCCCCCATGAAATATGATTGGTATGCATGTATGTGTAAGACTCAGCCTCAACAGGTCAAGAAACCACCAGTAAATTTCAGTGATGATGGCCCAGCACCCCTTGACATGTGCTCTTACTGTTCACTTTCTCTTCCCTAACTTTTCTGGCCATATCGAGATCCTAAAATCCTTATGGTCTTATCAGGTAGTGATCAGATTGTCCGTTGGCATATTAGCACCATATGTTGCCTTCCTGCTTTGGAGGGTCTAAGATAAAGTTTGGCAAACAACTGTCTCTAGCCTAAATTCAGCCTGCCACCTGCTTCATACCGCTCAGAGCTGAGAACAGTTTTTACAACTGTAAATGGTTGGGGGAAAAAAATCAAAAGAAAAACACAAGCTTATAACATGTAAACACTATCTGAGATTCAAATTTCAGTGTCTCTATGTATATACTTACTTTTCACACTACGATGACAAAGCCTAAAATATTCACCATCTGGTCCGTGATAGAAAAATTGTGTTGATTCTGATCTGGAAGCCTGGAAACTATATTGTCCCAAATTCCTAGTAGATTAGATTCCACTAATGGGAGATTCTCATGGGAGATTCAGAAATAAGAAAAGAAGCGGAAGTCAGTTTTCTCCTACAAGAGGTAAGGAAACTTCACGAGCTGTGGCAAACAGCTGACAGGTGTCACCAGCAGTCTCTAGGCTTTCTCTTGTGAATCAGCCACAAAGGTCCAATACAAATCCTAAGTGACTCCTGTACTTTATCATGTCTTGATTTCAAATGGCATTTTCTCTAGGTTTCACTCTTCTGACACTTCCAAAGTCTTGTGTGGGTTTTGCATTCTCCTATTGAATTCCTTATTTCTAGAAATACCTACATTATTATCTCTGGTCTTCTGTGCAAACCTCTACTGACCCAAAAAGAAAAGCAAAGAATCACTGAATGAAAGAGAGTAACTAGCACATCAGTTCAGGTCAGTTCAGTCGCTCAGTTGTGTCCAACTCATTGCGATCCCATGGACTGCAGCACATCAGGCTTCCCTGTCTATCACCAACTCCTGGAGTTTACCCAAACTCATGTCCACTGAGTTGGTGATGCCATCCAACCATTTCACCCTCTGTCATCCCCTTCTCCTCCCGCCTTCAATCTTTCCCAGCATCTTGGTCTTTTCAAATGAGTCAGTTCTTCGCATCAGGTGGCCAAAGTATTAGAGTTTCAGCTTCAGCATTAATTCTTCCAATGAGTATTTAGGACTGATTTCCTTTAGGATGGACTGGTTTGATCTCCTTGCTCTCCAAGGGACTCTCAAGAGTCTTCTTCAGCACCACAGTCAAAAGCATCAATTCTTCAGCGCTCAGCTTTCTTTATAGTCCAACTCTCACATCCATACGTGATTACAGGAAAAACTATAGCTTTGACTAGACGGATCTTTGTTGGCAAAGTAATGTCTCTGCTTTTTAATATGCTGTCTAGGTTGGTCATAGGAGCAACCTATGACCAAGCAGCAGGCATCTTTTAATTTCATGACTGCAGTCACCATCTGCAGTGATTTTGAAGCCCCCCAAAATAAAGTCTCTCACTATTTTCCCATCTATTTACCATGAAGTAATGGGACCAGATGCCATAATGTTAGTTTTCTAAATGTTGAGCTTTAAGCCAACTTTTCCACTCTCCTCTTTCACTCTCATCAAGAGGCTCCTTAGTTCTTCTTCACTTTCTGCTATAAGGATGGTGTCATCTGCATATCTGAGGTTATTGATATTTCTCCCAGAAATCTTGATTCCAGCTTGTGCTTCATCNCGTATGCCTCAGAGCAACTAAGCCAGCGCAGCACAGCTGCTGAGCCTGTGCCCTAGAGCCCGTGATCCGCGACGAAAGGCCACTGCAGCGAGAAGCCTGCACACCACGGCCACAGAAACGCCTGGACAGCAACGGAGACCCGGCACAAACAAAAGCGGCGAAATAAACAAATCTGGTAATAAAGAAAAGGTTAAAGTCTCTCTTGATAATTATTTCCTTCAGTTTGCTTTCCTGTGCTTTCCAAATTGTCTATGATAAGCATGTTGCTTTTCTAATTAGAAAAGAGGGAAAAAAGTCACTGAAAACGTTTTTGAAAATCAGCACAAGCACTCTCCAGAAAGTTCTGAGGCAGTCCCTGGGAATGACCTGTGGTGGGGGTTGGGGCGAGCAGGGGATGGGATGTTGAAAGTGAAAGAAGGTCCAGTTTTTTAAAAANGAAAAGAGGAAAAAAAGTCACTGAAAACGTTTTTGAAAATCAGCACAAGCACTCTCCAGAAAGTTCTGAGGCAGTCCCTGGGAATGACCTGTGGTGGGGGTTGGGGCGAGCAGGGGATGGGATGTTGAAAGTGAAAGAAGGTCCAGTTTTTTAAAAAAGGAGAAAATCTAGAGGGTTGGGAAAGTGTGGAAATTTCCTATGATTTAGTGTGCACATTTAGAAAAAATTTAATTTATAACTGAAGGCACTTGGTTAGTGTGGTGCCGAAGAAGAGATTCAGCATAAAGGGCCACTATGGCTGGGTGTGCTCTGAGAAGACAGATGTCTACCAGGACCTTTTTACCCCAGGTGTGTCACGCTATAAGACCCTGCTTGACTGAAGACCCCTAAAGGGTTGGGGCTTCTCTAATGTCTCACAAGCTTGCCTTCTGTTTTCAGGAGGGTCAGAAACAGCTCTTGGCCACTGGCAAGCAGATCAGTCAGGAGGACTCTCCCCCTCTGGTGGAGATGGCCCTCGTTCGCCGCCGTTCTGCTCTCCTCATGGCTCCAGAAACATTAGGACCTCATAGGTTCTCCATCACCTTCTCCTGAGAGAGGTTTCCAACGTTAATTCAGTGCTACATGGGCCTGGGCGAGGAAGCACACACCACAGTGAGGGGAGAGAAAGATGCCAACTTCCGCCAGAAACATCTGTTGTCTTCCATCTCAGAAAACTCTGCTGGCAGGGAATAGTATGGAAGGATTTTGTTGTTGTTACAAAAAAAGCTAAAAAGCACACTCCAGAAAAATGGCCAATCTTACTGGGATACATCCACTCCTCCGTGTCTTTTAAGAGAAGGGAACCAAAGCCCTCCTTCCTGAACTCTTGGCCATTTTCACCAAGGCCTCAGGGCTATGTGAAAGTTGCTCAGTCCTGTCCGACTCTTGTGACCTCACGGACTGTACAGCCCATGGGGAGTTCTCCAGGCCAGAATACTGGAATGCGTAGCCTTTCCCTTCTCCTGGGGATCTTCCCAACCCCGGGATTGAACCCAGGTCTCCCACAAGGCGGGCTCTTTACCAGCTGAGCCACAAGGGAAGTTCAAGAATACTGGAGTGGGTAGCCTATCCCTTCTTCAGCAAATCTTCCTGATCCAGGAATCGAACTGGGGTCTCCTGCACTGCAGGTGGATTCTTTACCCGCTGAGCTATCAGAGAAGCCCTCTCCCCGAAATGATGTAATTCTTCCTAGTTGGAGCTCAATAGCCAGTCACTGGTCCAGGTCAACATCTACCATTACTGGCTAAAAATCTGGAATCATAGAAGGGAAGTTTCCATAGGTTCTTCTCTAGATAAAATTTACAGTTGCCTGTGACAAGACCCTGCTAGGCCAGCAGAACCTGAGAACTGAGAAACCCTGAAGAGAAGTTAGACTCTCAACTCAAACAGCACCACTAACCCACCCTGCAGCCTGGGTGCTCACAGATCGACACTGGCATTTTTTGGTTGCCATGGTGACTGAAGCAGCGCTGCTCACATTCAGTCCAAAGGGTTACAGAACTATGCCCCGAGTGCCCACAACATCTCTGCTAAGAATTCCTACACACAGTAGAAGTGGCCTTGTTTTGTTCCGTCTTGTGTTTCCCTAAAGGAGTATAACATTCACACTTCCCAGAGGTAGACACACTTACCCCTGACCCTGCCTGAAAGTTCTATACCTCTATGGAAACACTGTTAATATTTTCTTGTATATCTCGAGATATATCTTATGTGTATACAAACGTTTGTGTATATGGCCCCCACCCCCTCTCTACCAAGTTTTTTTCATTTAACAGTATATCCTGGAGATTTTTCACAACAGCACTCCACTGGATGGCTGTGCTTGTATTTATTCAACTAGTTCCTTTTTGATGGTCCTTGTTACTGCTTTCAAGTTTTTGCCACCATAAACAATGCCATTCTGAATACAGATATGGGAATGACTATAGAATAAAGTCTTAGAAGGGAATTGCTAAGTCAAAGGATATGCACATTCTAAATTCTTTCGGAAACTGCCCAGTCAACAGGGTATAACTGCCTGCTTCCTTGTGTCCAGAGAACACAACGTATTAGCTTACGTTTTTCTCTAATATGTGAAAAATGATTACAGGCTACAGTTATAATTTAATTTGTATTTCCCTATTATGAGTGAGATCTAGGTATCTTTTCCTGCATATGTTGCAATGTCTTCGTGGTTTTTTATATGCTTGAATCAATGGTTCACGCTCTTTGCTCATTTTTTATTTTAGATTCTGAACTTTTTTCATATTTTGCTGACTGTGAGCACTTTATCTATAAAAGAAATTAGCCCTTTGTCATGTGCATCAAATATTTTTTCCAATTTATTCTTTTGACTTTACATTTAACCATGTAGAACTTTCAAAGTTTATCAATCTTTTCTCAAAAAGCTTCTGAATTTTCTATCATGCTTAGATTATATTCCATGGTTTTAAAAAGCCATGTTTTCAGTATTTTTATGGTTTTATTTTTCACATGTATATTTTAATATATCTAAAATTCACTTTCATATAAAGAAGATAGGGATCCAATAAAATTTACTTTCTAAATGACTATCCAGTTGCCTCAAAACCAGTTATTGAAAAGTCCATTCCTCTCGTCCATCCTACCAATTTGAAATTGTACATTTATGCTAAATTTCTGTGTGTGTGTAGATCTGCTTCTGAATTCTCTATCCTGTTTTTCTAGACTCTATTTTTAATCTGGAGATGGCAAAAACACATCTAAGGAGCAAACTTGACATATTATACGGAAAAGGAGATGGCTTCAATGGTCTAGAGACTGTGTGCACCTAAGCTGGAATTTAAAATCACCCTCTCCAGTGACTAAGCTCAATATTTCATGAGACTACCCTACACTTTGTCTCTTGCTTGTAAACAGTTCATACTCTGAAACGTAGGGCTTTTATGAAAATGCAACATACACATAGAAAAGGACACAACTCTTAAATATCCAGCTTTAAGAGCTTCCAACAAAGGGAACCAAACCACACAACTGGCGCCCAGATGGAGAAATAGCGCCCTGCTTTCCCACAAGTCCCTCTGCGCTGCTTTCTGGCCATTGCCTTACCCCAAGGGGACCGTGATCCTGATCGATGTCACCACAGATTCCTTCTGTCCGCTTTTAAACTTCACATATTCATGTTATGTACTGCACATACATATTGACGTATATAAAAACTTCATGTACNGCCCTGCTTTCCCACAAGTCCCTCTGCGCTGCTTTCTGGCCATTGCCTTACCCCAAGGGGACCGTGATCCTGATCGATGTCACCACAGATTCCTTCTGTCCGCTTTTAAACTTCACATATTCATGTTATGTACTGCACATACATATTGACGTATATAAAAACTTCATGTACGAAGTTCATATTACACATGTAATATTATACGTGATATGAAAGTTAAAAACAGGCAGAACAAAATCTGTAGTGGTAATAACCATGTATGTCACTGTATTGTATAAATTTATAACCGAAATTTGCTAAGAGAGTAGAATTGAAACATTCTCATCCTCCCACAACCCCCCAAAAGGATAAAGATATAAGGTGATGAATGTGTTAATTAACTAAATAGGGGGGTTGGAGGGTGGGTCACAACGTATACCTGTATCAAACCACCATGATGTAAACCTTAAATATCTTATGATTTTACATGTCAATTATACCTCAATAAATCTAAAACAAAAATGGAATGCAAAATTTTAAAAGGAATCATATACCGTTTGCTCTTGTTTTGTGCCTCTTCTGTTCAATAGCATGATTATAAGATTTATCCTTGTTTCACATACTTTTATTTCATATATTCTGACAACTGTAGCAGTATTCTGCTGTGTGAATACAACACAATTTACATTTATCCTCTCTACCTCTGATAGGCATTTTATTGTTGTTTGAGTCTTACAAATAATACCACTAAGAACATCCTTGTATGTGTCTTTCCGTCATCTTGCTAATTTTAGTCTTTCTGAATCCTTTTAAGTATGTCTCTCATATATAGCAAAGAGTTATACTTTGCTTAAGAGCCAAACTGAAAATACTTTCCTTTTATTTAGGTGCATTTTGGCTCATTTATATCTTTATATCACTGAAATTTTCAGTCTCAACCCTGTCATATTGTTTTACACTATTTTACTGTTTCTACTATGCTATATTCATTTTACAGTCTTTTTTTTTTTT
>SJYA01001362.1:708266-760674 GCA_006410615.1 Neotragus moschatus | reverse complement strand
AAAAAAAAAAGAGCTCATACTTTTGGTTACCACAAGAGGCAGTTGGGAGGATAGAGAACAGAAGGGAACTGGTCAGAAAGTACAAACTTTCAGTTACAAGATAAGTGCTAGGGATGTAATGTACAACAAGGTAACTATAGCTAACACTGCTATATAATATATCAAAAAGTTGTGAAGACAGTAAATCCTAACAATTCTCACACAAGAAAAATGTTTCCCCTTTTGGCTTGCTTTTCTTTTTATTGTATTTAGGTGGGAGGATGGATGATAGTTGAAAAATTGTGATAATCATTTTACAATACATGTAAATCAAACTATAATGCTGTAGACTTATATTTAGGCAATGATGTATGCCAATTGCTTCTCAATAAAACTGGAAAACAATGAAAGTATTTGGGTTAAATTTAATATAATGTTTTAGAAAAACTGACAATGTTTAGGTAATTTAAGCCACAGGAAATAATTGTCTATTGGCAAAAAAACTATCTCTGCAAACAATTTATTTGAAGTGTTTTGCAATGGCCTTTAACAGTTTTAATTACTAAACCTATATTGGCAGATGGCTTACCTGGTAGCTCAGAGGGTAAAGCATCTGCCTGCAATACGGGAGACCTGGGTTCGCTCCCTGAGTCAGGAAAATCCCCTGGAGAAGGCAGTGCCAACCCACTCCAGTACTCTTGCCTGGAAAATCCCATGGACAGAGAAGCCTGGTAGACTACAGTCCATGGGATCACAAAAAGTCAGACACGACTGAGCAACTTCACTTTTACTTTTCATATTGGCAGATGCTCATTTATTTGCTCATTAATTCAGGTTCCAGTTGGTCAGTGTATTACCTGCTCAAATATTCATCATTCTCTAGTTGGTCCAAGGGCTACCTCCCGTCTGCTATATAACTTGCTTTAGTTTGAGACTTAGGCTTAAGTACAACAGGCAGTGAGAGGATGTGATCTTCTTTGGTGACCCCCACTTTTCTCTTCCTGAGCTTTTCTTCTGTGGGATTGGCCCCAGATCCAGGGACAACCACCCATGAAAATGACAATTACCCACCTTTTTGGGACCAAACTAATGGAGACATAGCAGAATTTCCAGTGCAGAATAACAAGATAATTGTTGATCCCTGGAAACATATGGATCAACTAAGAATATATAAGATCCTTATAACAGAATCAAATAAATATTTTGCTTCATTTGGAAAAAATGATACAGGCAATGTGCTTTGGGCATTGACTTTATTTTATGGAAGACTATTTAAAACAGGTATGTATATTTGAATTATTCCCTAGGAAAATTGCTTGTCTCTTTCTTTGATGCTAGAAGTGGCATTACAGCTAATCTATTTAAGTGTTACTGTCTGAATGCTCATGCATTCAGTCAATATAACTAATGAAGTCGATATAATAGTTTATCTTTAACTATTCAGGCTTTCATATTACCTAATCAAATACTTCTTTTGAATAGTAAAATTATTTGTCACACCTTTGCTTTACATTTTATAGACTTCCTGGTTTAAACATAAATTCCTGCAGCTTTTAAAATAAATTCCTATAAACTATAAACAAAAAAGCTTGTTGTTTGAAGAAGAAATGTCCTCTTCTAGATGAAAAAAAAAAATCCTGTTTTTTTAAAGCCTGAGAGGTTTCTCAGATAAATGTGACACAATAAATATCTTTGTTTCATGGGGTGAAATTATTATAGGAAATAAGACAAAATTTCTTTTAGCTATGAAATCCAGGATGAGGTTTCACACAAACTAACGTAAGGAACATATTTTCCCTTAAAAGCCTGGGCTTTGCCTCATAAATATTAGTAGAAAGAGTAATAAGATATGGCCCTCACTGCACAGTCTCTTTCCTGTTAGTTATCAGGTTCAGGCAGAAAAATAGGTCTGAAAACATGGAGGAACTGGTTCAGAATGCACACTCTCTTCCTGCACTTAAACAAGTAGGATGGGGAGTCAAGTGTGATGCTCAAAACTCAGCATCCTCTCTGAGAAAGGGAGAAAGCTTCTACTTTTTCTGCCTCAGTTGGAGTGAATTTCTCCATCTGTATTTTGCTTTCACTACTTCTTCAATCAATTATCTTATTACTGAGATTCTGCAACTGAATCAGCTTCCCATTCTCATGAAATTCTTTTTTAATGTAAATTTATTTATTTTAATTGGAGGTTAATTACTTTACAGTATTGTGTTGGTTTAGAATGTGGTGCCTTCATTTAGGAAAAAAAAAAACTTCTGCCCATTTGAATTATTGCAATGAAGTCTTGATTGATTTAGGAAGAAAAGAAGGACCCACAGAGACTGCCTTGTGAAACACTCTGCAGGTCCAGCTTAGTCAAGAAGGAGTTGGTAAAGAAAATAAATATGGTATAAAGAAAATAACAAAGAAAAAAAAACAGAAAAAAAATGCAAGAAAGGGTCTGTACAGACTGGAATTTCTAAGAAGCTTTGAGCTCTCAAAGTGAATGAAATGCTATTCATATGAATAGACCATATCATTAGCAGGAATAACTCTCTTCTTACTCTTTGGAAGGGACCATATGAGTTTTTTCCTCTCTTACGACTTTCTATTCAAGGTTTAACTCTTTTCAACTACCTTGTTTACTCTGTGGATAGATTTTAGGAGCCTCCCAATAGTTCACAGTGTGCTTATGAGTCTGGAGTCTCTAGCTGCATATCTATCAACAATGGCTGGGGAGGTAAGTGTTGTATTTCACCATGCTTCTTTACTGATCTGTGGCTGTGGGCCTTGCTACCTCTGCTTTTTTATGCGGTAGGCTAAGTTGGGTTAAATCTCGATATTTCCTTTGTAAAAATATACAATTTTCTGTGCAATCTCCCAGGAGATGATTAATTAAAAAAAAAAAAACATGAATGATAACTCTGCTATGGCGATATCTAAACTAATGATGTACAGTACATTGTCATTTTGTATCAGACATGGGCATGTGATCAGCTGTGTCCAACTCTTTGAGACCTCATGGACTGTAGCCCACCAGGCTTATCTGTCCAAGCAAGAATACTGGAATGGATTTCCATTTCCTACTCCAGGGGATCTTCCTGACCCAGGGATTGAACCCCCTTCTCTTGCCATCTCCTGCATTGGCAGACAGATCCTTTACCACTATACCACCTGGGATACCATTGTTCATTTTAGATATATACTAAAGAAGAAAATGATAATTTCAATTACCTAGTATTTCAAATTTTCTATTGCATATTCCACCCACTCCTAGTTCCTTCTACAACTAGCTACTGTTTATTTCACACTTACACATTCCCAAACCTCACTTTAGCCATGTAGAGAGATTTAATTCAACTTTCGCCATGATCTTAAATTAATATTCTCATAATACAGATAATCAAGCAGAAGCTGAGAGAGGTTGAGTAATTTGCTTATCACAAAGTTAGTCATAGAAAGTCTAAACATTCATCTTTTCTCTCAATTCATTTCCTTAATCACTTAAGTTTTCCTCCTTAAACCCCTAATTTGAAAAAAAAAAAACAGCAAGAACTTAATAATGATTTATTATTTTCAATTGCAAGACATTTCATGCCTTAAAGACCAATTTCACTGTAGGGGACACCTAGCATATCTGCTCCTTCTGATTGGTTTATGCAGAAATATACCTTCATTAGGTACAAAGTTTGAAAAAGTGAAATTATAAATGTACCTTTCAAAATAAAGGTTGTACTTGGCAATGAACAAAATTCTTCCAGTCCAAAGTAAAGTTTATACTTAGGATCATCCCCTCAGAGGTGAAAATTAAGGCTAAAAGTAGAAATAAGTGAAATGAGGTCAACTAGCACACCAGGTTTCATCTAATGAGAGAATGACATGTCATCAAAAGGCTTGAAAATTTTCCTTGAAATACCTATGTATCAATTGTGTCTTCTCCCTTATGTTTTGTATCACCAGTATCTGGCTTCTGCTTGACATCTAGATTAACAATCAAAATAGTTCTCTTATTGTCAAGCAGGAATGTGGAAGGATGTGCTTCATTAGCAGAAGGTGTGGAGTCATGCCTGAGACCAAAGCCTGGCTCAGGAGTAGGACTAAGAATAACCCTGGCCCGGGAGCTGCCAGAATCCTGGTAGACAAGATGAACTGAGGAATCAAGAAGTAGATAAATAGTCCAAAAACAGAATGTACTAGAGTGAGGACTTGGCTGAAACGAATTNATGTGGAAGGATGTGCTTCATTAGCAGAAGGTGTGGAGTCATGCCTGTGACCAAAGCCTGGCTCAGGAGTAGGCCTAAGAAAAACCCTGGCCAGGGAGCTGCCAGAATCCTGGTAGACAAGATGAACTGAGGAATCGAGAAGTAGATAAATAGTCCAAAAACAGAATGTACTAGAGTGAGGACTTGGCTGAAATGAATTAGCATCAAGAACCAGAAGAAAGTCAAACTGAAAATGAGAAAATGTATTCAAGGTTGTTTGGGAAGAGATTTGGTTGGGATTTAGAACCATCCTTAAGAGAGCTGAGATAGAACAAGATGGTTATATCAAAATCTCTTCCTCAGTCTAGGCAAAGAATCTCCACAAATATCATCTACATATATACCCAAACTGAAGTAAATATTTTCCTGAGCCAAATCTGATTATTTGCTTCCTATGTAAGTGGTAAATAAATACAGGACATAAATAATTTGGAACTTGATTGAACTAAGTAGGTTCATATACAACTTTCTGTATCCAGAATGTGCCCCTAATGGAAACTTTCCTGACTGAGATTAACCCTAAATTCTCATAATCATATGCATTTCCTAGAGGCAACAAATTCAACATAATACTTTGGAGAATAAAGAAGAGAAGTTATATAGATTAAGCATTAGTCATTTGGTTAACTCCTACTTTGTATAGACAGTTAATGGCTCCAGATATCTTCATCCTGTTTTTCTATAGGCATTAACTACTATGTGGTTATTATGTATTTCCTTGCTGCAATTGAATCTGAATTTTGGGGGAATTTGCCATATGAGGTAGAGTTACTATCTTGAGAGGAGTACAGATCTAACTTCCGTTACTCAGTTGAGGAATGTCGTACAGCCTATCCACAAGCTATGGATATAAACAACAGGTTTTATAAGGTAAAAGAATGTAATGATATTTTTATGAGTGGAATGAATGAAAACACTGAATGAAGTTCTTCTGTTGGGATTTATGATTGAAAAATAGACTAAACTTCACATTTATATGCATTTGAAGTTATGTTAGAGCTTTGTCCCTTCCCCCTCTAATTGTTCTGCTTAGTATCCTGAAGTGATCCTAAATAGTTAATAGAAAATTGGCATAATTGTATTTATAAAAACATTTTTCAATAGAATTCATGTAATAATCACCAAATTATGTTTGCCTCTGCAAAGAAAACAGCATAAATCTTTTTACAAAGCAAACAAAGTTAAATGACATCTTTAAGTGTTAAAATCTATTTTGAAAATAAATTTCGTTTCTAAACAATCAGCTAGATGAGTATGTCACATGTTCTTTTTCAGGAATTCATGATACTGGTAATTAAATGTATTTTAATTTACTTTAAAATCTTTTAATGACATAAATCTTATTCATTCTACAGTATCTACAATCCAGAAAGATAGTTTCCACTACCGGTGGTATTCCTCAGTATGACACAGATGAGGACACAGCAATCTTTAAGATGTGGGCCACCCATCAAGCTGCTGTTGATGTGGCAAAACCTAAGTTCAGTGTTGTGTAAGAGAATTGCTATATCTGATGCAATTAAACTGTTTTTCTCTCAGGCATAGGAAAATATAATATTTAAGTTTTGGTTGCCTCATATGTTCATTGCTCATATTTTCCGTAATATCAGGAAATAGTTTTTCCATTTTTATTTGCAGTTCATCTAAGAGTCACGTATCAGTTCTATATCTTGAATGTAGCTTTTCTGAGTTTATACTTGTCAGTTCACTCTTTCGTGTCTCCTTCATTTGAAAATTTTTCAGTGTAGACAAATTTCTCAATTTTTTTCCCTTTACTATTTAATTCATTTTCTGGTTAAAAAAAAGAAACCTACCCAGTGATCTTCAATGGATTTTTTTTGGTATGTTTCTCTGTGTGTGTAGAGTTCTATTTATTAATAGTTCAGCACTAACTGTGATGTTTCTTCTCTCAGCTAAACAATGTTATCAAAGACTCTTCTCATCATGTCAACATTAGAGCAATACCTCTCAAAATCAATCATTGCTTTGAGTCTTCCCTTCTTATTAGGAACTTGGGCTACCATCACCAAATACTATAAATTAGTTGTTTTATAT
This sequence comes from Neotragus moschatus, assembly GCA_006410615.1. NCBI lineage: Eukaryota > Metazoa > Chordata > Mammalia > Artiodactyla > Bovidae > Neotragus > Neotragus moschatus. Next base: position 754,399 of record SJYA01001362.1, on the reverse strand, counting down.
CACAGAAATTTACTTTCTCACAATTCTGGAGGCTGCAAGTTCAGAACTAGGGTGCCAGCATGGTCAACTTCAGCTGAGGGCCCTCTTTCTGGCCTGCAGATGACTGCCTTCTTGCATGATGGCATCTGTGTCTTCACATGGAGAAGAGAGAGAGAAAAAAATATCTTCACTCTAGTCTCTCTTCCTCTTTAGTATGAACTTCAACATGTAAATTTTCAGACTATCATATCTTTTTTCTTATTTTGAAGAAGATTTTGAAGTCACGACCTCTCAGTATTGTTGTCCACTCTGACATCATAGAGTGTGCTTTTAATATTTTATTCAGTTTTTATGGTTGTTTTCTGCAAGAGAGAACTGAGCATGCCATTTAAGTATTTAAATTAAATGAACTCAAGAGAAACCAACTGTTGTTTTTTGTCCCCTGGCCTTTGCCCCTATTATGTCTTATTCAAGAAGGTGATTTGAGTACTGTGGCAACTTTCTAGTCCAATTCTTATTTCCTAGGAATTAGGAGCAATTATTTAAGCATATACCAACAATAANTTTAAGTATTTAAATTAAATGAACTCAAGAGAAACCAACTGTTGTTTTTTGTCCCCTGGCCTTTGCCCCTATTATGTCTTATTCAAGAAGGTGATTTGAGTACTGTGGCAACTTTCTAGTCCAATTCTTATTTCCTAGGAATTAGGAGCAATTATTTAAGCATATACCAACAATAAACATGAGTCAATTATGTATGTTGTTGAAGAATTTTCAGAAATTACTACTAGCCAGACTACCTGACCTGCCTCTTGAGAAATCTGTATGCAGGTCAGGAAGCAACAGTTAGAACTAGACATNTTATTTTAATCTGACAAATACTTCTTAATAGCAAGAATACTTTGTCTTGCAGGACATATTTTAATGAAACAGGAAATAAATGTGCATCGTGGTGAAATAAAAAAAAAAATTAAAAGTAGAACTGCCATGTGATTCAGCAGTTTCACTTCTAGGTATTTACCCAAATAAAACAAAAACAATTCAAAAGGAGATTAGCACTTCACTGTTTATTTCCACATTATTTACAATAGCCAGGATATGGAAGCAACTTCAGTGTCTATTATCATGAATAAACACAAAGGCACACACACAAACACATGCGCAGAGGAATTTTGTTCAGTTATGAAAAAAATGAAATGTTGCTATTTGCAAAAACACGGATGGACTAGAAGTCATCACGTTAAGTGAAACAAGTCAGACATAAAGACAAATACTGTTATGTCCCACTTTTATGGGGATTCTAAAAAACATAACAATGAACAAGCAAAACAAAATGAAAGCACATTCATAGATACAGAGAACAAATGGGTGGTTTTCAGAGAGGAGAGTGTGAGGGATTGTGTGAAATAGATGTCAACTATAAATAGGGACTTTCCATCTACCTCTGCAAGGATTAAATCATGTGCTGCTGCAGCTGCTGATTTTTAACACCCTTGCAAGGAGTTCAGAGTAGAGAGCAGAAATGAAGCACTCTGTGTTCACAGTTAGATATTTTCTGGAACCGATTTGTGAGCCCAAATCTCCTATCTCCTCATATCCAGAAAAGCTCTAAAATCCTTCATGGTGATAGCCACTCCTCGTGACAAGCAGAAATGTTCTGAAAGAAAATATGTGCTTTACCTCTCTTTACCAAAATCACATATATACCAACCTTTCCCTCTACCTCTTAGCAGCAATTTATCAGAGCTATCTGAGGTGCTGTCTCTGGGTTGTAGTCTCATTTTGCCCCAAATAAAACTTAACTTGCAACTCTGATACTGAGCATTTTTTTAAGTTGACACAGCTAAAAGAGATTGAGAGGTTCAGACTTCACATTATGAAATAAATAAGTCAGAGAAATATAACATACAGCATAAGGAATATAGCCGATAATATTGTAATTACTTTGCATGGAAACAGATGGTTACTAAGTTATAATGACCATTTCATAATGTCTTTATATGTCCACTGTTGTACAGTGGAAACTAATATAATGTTGTAGATCAACTGTTTCATTAAAAAGAAAGAAATTTTAAAAGACTATCAAAACTGGTATCTGTTAAAGTCACAAATATTTAGAAACTAAACAATAAAGGAACAAATAATTCATAAATAACAGAATATATGACAAAGAACACTTTTTAAAATTTACTGAATGAAGATAAAAATCTGACAGTCCAAAATCAGTGGAATGCTCCTAAAGCAGTGCTACAAAGGAAATTTAAGTTTTTTTAAAGTTAGATTGAAAAAAGAAATGGGGTCAAAAGTCAATAATCATTTTCCATGCCAAGAATCAAGAAATAGAAGACAAAAGTAGACTCAAGATACAATGGGAGGAAGAAAAAAAAAAGTGGAAATCAAGGAAATAGAAAAAGAAGAAGAATGGATCCGCAAAACCAGTTTCAAGTTCTTCAAAAATGCAAGTAATGTTGATTCGAGATAGAAAGCTATAGACATTACCTTAATGAAAGAACATCACTACACATCCTATAGACAGTAAAAAGATAATAAAGAAATATTATGATCAAAATGGTGCTAATAAATCTGACCCCCAAAAAGTAGATTCATGAAAAGACACCCTTTACCACAACTGATTTGAGCAGACTTCCCTGGTGGTGCGGTGGTAAAGAATTCCTGCCAATGGAGGAGATGCAAGAGATGAGAATTCAACCCCTGGGTCAGAAAGATCCCCTGGAGAAGGAAATGGCAACACACTCTGGTATTCTTGCCTGGAAAATTCCATGTACAGAAGAGCCTGTCAGGTTACAGTCCATGGGGTAATAACAGTTCCAAAAGTCTTAACTCATTTCAACTTTAATTCTAAAGTCTAAGCCCAAAGTCTCATCTAAATCCTATATGGATGAGACTCAAGGTATGATTCATCAGGAGGCAACTTCTTCTTTAGCTATAAACCTATGAAACCAAAGAAAGTGTGTATCTTCCAAGATAGAACAGACATAAAATAGGCATTCCGATTCCAAAAGGAAGAAATAAGAAAAAGAAAGAGGTAACTGGTCCCAAGTTTGTCTAAAAGGGCAAACAACATGATATCTGAAGGCTTTTAGATTTGATTCTTTGTCTTCTGCACACTTCAGAGGATCAATATTACCCCTAACAGCTCGGGCAGGGGTCCTTGCAGCAGCTCTCTGCTTGTTTATCACTTATCACACATAAACAGAGAAATTTTAGATTTGGGGGGGAGAGCTGGTGATGGGATTTAATCTTGTAGGGTATTTTTAAATCTGTGTAAGTATAAACTAGCACAAAACTGGGGAGCCCCCAAAGTAAAATAACTGCCTTCGAGAGCAGTGTATTTGCATACATTTTTCAGATGACATCTGTTAATCTGAATTCAAATTGCATATTAGTGAAGTAGAATGAGACAAGCAGGGTCAGAAGATTTCTTCCCCTTCAAAAATAAAATCTGTCTCCATCTGCTTACTTATATCTTTAAAATTATTAATTAAGTTTGGGATTGGGAAAGATTTACAGTTCATGTGAATATGCTTTGACAGCTACATTCTTTGTCATAACACATTCGTAATAAGAGAAGTGCAAATTAAACACATGCTGGAACAGCAGTTCTCTACTCTACTCTGAAATTAGCAAAGCTAATTCATGAAACATGAAATTTTCATACCAGTGTGTGTCTGCTTAGTCACTCAGGCATGTCCAATTCTTTGAGACCCCATGCAGTGCAGCCCACCAGGCTCCTCTGTCCATGGGAATTCTCCAGGCAAGAATACTGAGCAGGATACCATGCCTTCCTTCAGGGGTTCTTCTCAACCCGGGAATTGAATGAACCCAGATCTCCTACATTGCAGACAGATCCAGGGAAGCCCCCCCTAAATATGGAACGTTTCATGAAATTGTGTGTCATTATTACCAGTTCAGTTCAATTCAGTCGCTCAGTCACGTCTGACTCTTTCAGACCCCATGGACTGAAGCACGTCAGGCTTCCCATCACCAACTCCTGGAGCTTGTTCAAATGCATATCCATCGAGTTACTGATGCCATCTCATCCTCTGTCATCCCCTTCTCCTCCTCCCTTCAATCTTTCCCAGCATCAAGGTCTTTTCCAATGAGTCAGTTCTTCACATCAGGTGGCCAAAGTATTGGACAAGGGCAAAATAGTACAAGACTCACAGAAGGATCTGGTCATGTATAACAAGACCACATACATTCTCACTTTTCAAAAGTTTATTTTGCTACAACCATAAATTCATTGCTGTTCAGTCAGTCACTCATTCAAGTCCAACTCTTTGCCACCCCGTGAACTGCAACATGCCAGGCTTCCCCTTCCTTCACTATCTCCTGAAGTTTGCTCAAACTCATGTCCATTGAATTGTTGGTGCTATCCAGCCACCTCTTCCTCTGTCACCCTCTTCTCCTCCTGCCCTCAATCTTTCCCAGCACCAGGGTCTTTTCTAATGAGTTGGCTCTTTGAATTAGGTGGCTAAAGAATTAGAGCTTCAGCATCAGTGCTTCCAATCAATATTCAGGGTTGATTTCCTTTAAGATTGACTGGTTTGATTTTCTTGTTGTCCAAGGAATTCTCAAGAGCCTTCTTCAGCACCACAGTTTAAAAGCATCAATAATTTGTTGGAAAGTGCAAAAAAAATGTACAGGGAATTCTCCCAGGCACCCATCACCTCAATTCCCTCAATGTTAAGATTTTACATTATCAAAACCAGGATATTGATATTGACATTGTTTCAATCCATACAAGCCATTCAGATTTCATTGGTTACAGCAGTACCCATGTGTGTACCTGTATGTATGCATATCTCTGCAAATTTATCACATGTGTAGCTTTGTGCAATTACCATAATTAATACATATAACTGTACCATTAACATAAGGCTTGGTAATCATTCTACCTCTTTACATGACTTTCCTGATGGCTCAGTGGAAAAGAATCTGCCTGCCAATGCAAGAGACACAAACATCATCCCTAGGTCAGGAAGGTACCTGGAAAAGGAAATGACAATCCACTCTAGCAGTCTCCCATTGGAAATCCCATGGACAGAGGAGCCTGGCAAGCTACAGTCCATGGAGTCTCAAAAGAGTAGGCCATGACTTGGCAACTGAACAACTAATATTCTTTGCTATAGGTGTACGAGTTTGTTTATTCATTTATTCGCCAATGCCCTTTGGGCTTCTGGCTATTATAGCTTTTGGCTACTACAAAGTAAGCTGCAAAAAATCTCTGTATAAAATTTTTGGCATGGAAATAAGCTATCATTTCCTGGGGATATATATCTAAGAGTTTAATTGCTAAGTCATATGGTAAGTCCATTTTTAGTATTAAAAGGAACTGCCAGATTATTTTCCAAAGTGGTTTTGCCATTTTACATTTCTGACAGCAACATATGAATGATCCAGTTTCTTGCATCCTAACTAACATTTGTATTATCTCTATTTTTTTTTAGCCATTCTAATAAGCATGTAATGACCACTCACTATGGGTTTCAATTTCCTCAATAGCTAATTTTGTTAACATCTTTTCATGTCCTTATTTAACATCCATATCTTTTCTTACCTAAAATGGTCTTTTATGTCTTTTGCTCATTTTTTAAATTAAAAAAAATTATTTAAATTGAAGTATAGTTGATTTCCAATGGGGTTTGATTCTAAATGCAATTTTTCCCCTCCTACCATCTTGCTGGCACTTCTTCTTTGCCTTTGGATGTGGGGTATCTTTTTTTGGTGAGATCCAACATTCTCCTGTCAATGGTTGTTCAGCAGCAAGTTGTAATTTTGGAGTTATCACAGGAGAAGATGATCACAAGTCCTTCTACTCTGCCATCTTGAAATACATCCTAAAGGAAATCAGTCCTGAATATTCATTGGAAGGACTATTGCTGAAGCTGAAACGCCAATACTCTGGTCACCTGATGAGAAGAACTGACTCATTGGAAAAGACCCTCATTCTGGGAAAGATTAAAGGCAGGAGTAGAAGGGGATGACAGAGGATGAGGTTGTTGGATGGCATCACTGATTCGATGGACATGAGTTTGAGTAAGCTCTGGGAGTTGGTGATGGACATGGAAGCCTGGCATGCTGCAGTCCACGGGGTCACAAAGAGTCATACATGACTCAGCAACTGAACTGGACTGATGTTCAATGGTGTGTTAATTACTGCTGTACAGCTGGTGGACTCTGCTCAGTCACTTTGTCACATCTGAGTCTTTGCAACACATGGAATATACCCTGCCAGCCTCCTCTGCCCATGCAGATTCTCAGGCAAGAATACTGGGGTGAGTTACAGTGCCCTCTTCCAGGGAATCTTCCCAGCCCAGGGATCAAACCCAGGTCTCCTGCATCACAGAAGGAATCTTTCCATCTGAGCCACCAGGGAAGATCTCACCAATAAGCCTCAAAGATAAGATCAGGACTCTAAGTACAAGAATAGCTCAGAAAAGAGTGTCAACCATAGGCTGAGATTAATACATTATTGGCTGGAGATGTATCAATACTTTTTAGAGAATGATAGAATAAACATCACCTTGTGAAGTTGTTACAGCTTAAAGTTGATCAAAAGTTCATTATACAAGAGTACATTGCACATTTTACAATACACATTATGATTGGTGTTAGTGTTCACAGTTTGCTCCATTAGGCTTTTGTTCCAATCTCATGTATGTTATACAGTCCATGGAATTCTCCAGGCCAGAATACTGGGATGGTTAGCTTTTCCCTTCTCCAGGGGACCTTCTCAATCCAGGGATCAAACCCAAGTCTCCTGCACTGCAGGTGGATTCTTTACCAGCTGAACCACAAGGGAAGCCCAAGAATACTAGAGTATTTAGCCTATCCCATCTCCAGCAGATCTTCCCAGCCCAGGATTCACACCCCAGTCTCCTGCATTGCAGACAGATTCTTTACCAACTGAGCTATCAAGGAAGCCCTTCACTTCAGTTCAGTACAGTCACTCAGTCATATCTGACTCTTTGTTACCCCGTGGACTGCAGCACAACAGGCTGCCTTGTCCATCACCAACACCCAGGACCTGCTCAAACCCATGTCCATCCAGTCAGCGATGCCACCCAACCATCTCATCCTCTGTCATCCCCTTCTCCTCCTGCCTTCAGTCTTTCCCAGCATCAGGGTCTTTTCCAATGAGTCGGTTCTTCACATCAGGTGGCCAAATTATTAGAGTTTCAGCTTCAGTCAGTCCTTGCAATGAATATTCAGGACTGATTTCCTTTAGGACTGACTGGTTTGATGTACTTGCAGTCCAAGGGACTCTCAAGAGTCTTCTCCAACACCAAAGAGAATCCCCCACATAAGAAGAAAGTAGAGGCCAAGAAACATGGTAAAGGCATTGCCAGAATATTTCAGAAATGGCAATGACAGAAGGTTATATCAGAAACAAGAGTACCACGTTGGTGGGAGAATTGGAATGTAAAAAAAGTAATGGATAGTAAATTTGGGAAGATCAGTTAGGGCCTGTTTAAGAAATATCTAAATTTAGACTGAGGCATTTTAATTGGGCTCTTAAGGTTTAGTTTAACAACAAGGATGTAATGCTTGTTCAATAGGACTTCTGAAAGTTTGCTTCTTGCTTGTTTAGTAGTTTTTAATAGGTCTATTAATATATAATAAGCATACAAAAATTTGCACATTTAAAAGTGTATTTACTGATAAATCTGATATATTTTTCGTGGCTTTGGACCAATCATCCTACCCCACTCTCCAGCTTCACAGGCACTGATCTGCTTTCTATCACTGCAGATCAGACATTACCTAGAGATTTAAAGCTGTTGTATGCTCTTTTTTGTCTGGTTTATTTCAGTTATAATTATTTTAAGATTCAGCAATCTACTTGCACATTTCAATATTCATTCATTCTTACTGCTTAGCAGGATTTTAATTGAAATAGATGTTGCAATTGGAAAGAGACTATTGAAAGTCTGAGTCAGGATAATGCTTTCCCTTGAAGATCTTCCAATGTGGTTAAGAAAAATTAGAACTGATACAATCAGAGGACCATAATAGGCTAAGGCATAAAATATTGGATAAAAGTGAGTGTGTTGTGAGCTGGAATAATCTGGGAATAGAATAAGATAGGAAATGAATCTTGAAAACAAAGAGTAAATGTTGATATACTGAAAAGAAAAATATCCATGAATAAAGAAATAGAATGAGGACGGCCCTAAGATGGCAGAGGAATAGGATGGGGAGACCACTTTCTCCCCCACAAATTCATCAAAAGAATATTTAAACGCTGAGTAAATTCCACAAAACAACTTCTGAATGTGGCAGAGGACAGCAGGAACCCAGAAAAGCAGACCATTGTCTTCAAAAGGAGGTAAGAAAGAATATAAAAGACAAAAAAAGAGTCAAAAGAGGCATGGAGGAAGCTATCTCCCGGGAAGGGAGTCTTAAAAAGAGAGAAGTTTCCAAACACCAGGAAACACTCTCACTGCTGAGTCTGTGGCAAGCCTTGGAACCACAGAGGGCAACATAAGTGGGAGGAAAAATAAATAAATAATTAAAATCCACAGATTACATGCCCAACAGTTACTCCCCCAGCGGAGAAGCAGCGCAGACGCCTGCACCTGCCACTAACAAGCGGGGCCTGAGCAGGGAGGCACCGGCTGCACTGCTTAGAGTAAGGACCAGGCCTGAATGCCACGAGGGCAATGTGAGGGAACTAACTTGGGCTAGCAAACCAGACTGTGGGATAGCTACCACGAGAAAAGCCCTAACGTAAGACGCTGCTGCAGACCATACCCCTCCGGTGACAAGCAGCCAGAGCTGGAAGGGGGCATCGCAGCCCCAGAGAGACGTTATCTACCAAACTGCAAGAAGGCTTCTTTGGTATCTAAGACTTCTTGGGATTCTGGACCATCAACATCCGCCTGAGAAGGTGCGCCGCTTGTACACCCAGAAAACCGAGCGGCAGGGACAGGGAGGCGATCAGTCACAGCGACTGCCAAACACCTCATCACCTGAGCTGCTCGAACCTGGGAAGGGCACAAAATGCAGGCCCATCCAAATCTGCACTTCTGAGTACTTCCTGAGTGCCTGAACCTGAGCGGCTTAGACCTGGGAAGTGCATGCAGCCCAGGGCCAGCCTTGAATGGTTCCCGGTAGAACAACATAGAGCCTGAGCAGTGTGGTCAGGGAGGGCACACATGCCGCGAGCGGGGGCAGGCCCAGTGTGGCTGAGCCACTGCAAGCACACGCCAGTGCTATTTGTTTGCAGCGTCCCTCCCTCCTCACAGCATGACTGAACAAGTGAGCCTTAAAAAGTGTCCACTACTGCCCCCCTTATCAGGGCAGAAATCAGACACTGAAGAGTCCAGCAAACAGAAGAAGCTAAAACAGAAGGAACCACTTTGGAAGTGACAGATGCAATAGATTAAAACCCTTTAGTTAGTACGAACTACATAGGAAGGGACCTATAGATCTTGAGAAATATAAGCCAGACCAAGGAACTATCTGAAAATGAACTGACCCCACACTGCCCAGAACACCACCAGAGAAAGTCATAGATATATTTTCACTATTTTTACTATCTTTTTTAAAATTCTTCTTATTTTTAAGTCCTCTATTACTCCTTTAATTTTCATTTTTATAACCTACTATTACTTTGCAATAAAACCCCTCTATTTTTTAAAGCAAACCTCATATATATATATATATATATTTATAATTTTGTGACTTTTTTTCTTTCTTATCTTTAATATTGTATTTTTAAAAATCCAACCTCTACTCTAGATTTTTAATCTTTGCTTTTTGGGATTTGTTATCAATTTTGTAGCTTTAAGAACCCAATCTTCAGTACCCATTTTTACTACTGGCTTGACTGCTCTCTCCCCCTTTGGACTCTCCTTTTACTCCACCATGTTGCCTCTATCCCCTCCCTCCCCCTTCTCTTCTCTACTCAACTCTGTGAATCTCTTTGTGTGTTCCAGACGTGAGAACACTTAGGGAACTGATTACTGGCTAGATCTGTCTCTCTCCTTTTGATTCCCCTCTTTATCCTTCTGGTCACCTCTGTCTCCTTCCTCCCTCTTCTCTTCTCTGAATAACTCTGTGAACCTCCCTGAGTGGTCCAGTTGTGGAGTGCACATAAGGAAGTGATTACTGGCTAGCTTGCCCTCTCCTCTTTTGATTCCACCTCATCTCATTCGGGTCACCTCTAACTCCCTCCTCCATCTTCTCTTCTCCATGTAACTCTGTGCACCTCTCTGAGTGTCCTTCACTGTGGACTTTTCATTTTAACCTAGATGTTTTATCAACAGTGCTGTGTAGATGGAGAAGTCTTAAGACTACTGCAAAAATAAGACTGAAAACCAGAAGCAGGAGGCTTAAGTCCAAATCCTGAGAACACCAGAGAACTCCTGACTCTAGGGAACATTAATCTACAAGAGCTCATCAAACGCCTCCATACCTACACAGAAACAAAGCAACACCCAAGGGCCAACAAGTTCCAGAGCAAGACATACCACACAAATTCTCCAGTGACACAGGAACATAGCCCTGAGCTTCAATATACAGGCTGCCCAAAGTCACTCCAAACCCATTTACATCTCATAACCCATTACTGGACACTTCATTGCACTCCAGAGAGGAGAAATCCAGCTCTACCCACCAGAATGCCAACACAAGCTTCCCTAACCAGGAAACATTGACAAGCCACCCATACAACCCCACCCACAGTGAGGAAACTCCACAATAAAGAGAACTCCACAAACTGCCAGAATATAGAAAGGCCAACCCAAACTCAGCAATACACACAAAATGAAGAGACAAAGGAACACCCAGTAGGTAAAGGAACAGGATAAATGTCCACCAAACCAAACAAAAGAGGAAGAAATAGGGAATCTACCTGATAAAGAATTCCAAATAATGATATTGAAAATGATCCAAAATCTTCAAATCAAAATAGAATCACAGATAAATAGCCTGGAGACAAGGACTGAGAAGATGCAATAAAGGTTTAACAAGGACCTAGAAAAAATGTAAAAGAGTCATTATATAATGAATAATGCAACAAATGAGATCAGAAACACTCTAGAGGCAACAAATAGTAGAATAAGGGAGGCAGAAGATAGGATTGATTAATGAAGTAGAAGATAGAATGTTAGAAAGTAATGAATCAGAGAGAAAAAAAGAAAAACGAATTAAAAGAAATGAGAACAATCTCAGAGACCTCCAGGACAATATTGAACACCCCAACATTCGAATCATAGGAGTCCCAGAAGAAGAAGATAAAAAGAAAGACCATGAGAAAATACTTGAGGAGATCATAGTTGAAAACTTCTCTAAAACGGGGAAGGAAATAATCACCCAAGTCCAAGAAACGCAGAGAGTCCTGTTATGCCCAAGTCGCAAAATCTCCCAATGACAACCAGGGAGTCGATATCCGATGCAAAAGCAAGAGTCTTTATTACCAAGCTCGAGCTGGGACTCCCACCATTACTGATACAGTAGCTATAGGGAGGAGACTCGAACTCTAGGTTTCATTGCTTATATAAGGTATTCTCGCATGAAAAATTCGAAAAACGGAAATTTCCCTGCTGGGAGACGTCTAATTGGTTACCTTCTGTGGAAAGATTAGGTATTGGGTTCTAACTGGTTTTCATTTCCTGGGCTAGCCACGAGTTCTGATTGGTTCCCATTTCCCAGGCTTAATTCGAATTTCCTGGGCAGGTCAAAAGTCCTGAACGTAATGGCTCACAGGTGNTACATTAAATGTATATATCAACTGAAGAATGCATCCAGATCTTTGAAGGGCTAAAATATGGCAAAATGGGCATCTTAGAATTGAAGAAATGGGATCATTTGCTGAAAAACAATTTATTTGAGCTATGTCCCTCTGTATGTTATTTTACAGGGTTGAGTCAGAGACTGGATTTAGTGGCTCTTCCAATAAGTTTTTGTTTTATTGGTTAAATAGCAGTGTCTTTGTACGGACGTAAAGCAAAATCATTAAGGAAAAAGAGCTAGTGAATGAACGAGCCAGATTTCTGCTTACATACTTGTCACCTGTTATATGGTTTCAGAAATTCCAGGAAAGCCTTAATGTCCATTCCAGATGCCAAAAACAGCCTTGATTTAGTTTGAGTTCCTGCTGTGAAATATAAAATATAGAAAACCAAAATGTGCACTCTATCACACATGAATGTTCAAAGTGGCATTATTTGTAATAGCTCCAAACTGGAAATAACTCACATCTCCATCAACAGGTGAGTGGATAAACAATTGTGGTGTATCCATAATAATATGCTTACCAACAATAAAATGAATTAGGCTATTGAGACATGCAACAGCATGGATGAATCTCAAAAGGACTATGTTGAAAGAATGAAGTCTGATAAAAAGAAGTGCATTATGTATGCTTACATTTAGATAAATCTCTAGAAAATATAAACTAATCTGTATTGACAAAAAGCCGAACAGCAATGAGGAGCAGGGAGAGGCCTAAAGGAGGAATTACAAAGGAAAACAAGAAAGCTTTCCAGAATGATTATTATATTTATTCTCTTGATTGTGATGATAGTTTCATAGGAGCATAAATTCATCAAAATTTATAAAATTTTGCAGTTTAAATGTGTATAGACCTCAATAAAGCTGTGTTTAAAAACATGATTAACTAAAAAATAAGTACATAAATACATAAAACAAATACATTAATAAATAAATGCAGGTCCTAAATGAAAGCTGACCTTTCATTCAGAAAACACATAAACAAATCACTATTAGCAAAAAGAGAGGTTGGAGGGCTAGCAATTAGTATTTTTAATACTCACCACCAGGGCATATCCTATTGACTGTGCTGAGAGAAACAGTTCCATATACACAGTCTTCCGAGACAGTCATCTAGCAATGAGTAGAAGCCTGTGTTTGTGCTCTCAGTGTTTAACCACAAACTTTCAGAAATATACATGCATTACATTCCTTCACGAGAATGTGGGGGAAAAAGAGAAAAAGGACAGGACAAAAGGTTTTGTCTTAATATTGGAAGCATGTCGAGGTACCAAGCCTACCAAGCATACCCAACCCAGAAAGATCTATTGTTATGCTACTTTGGGGTAGCTGTTCATACCACAAATCTGGCTAATTTAGGGATAAAAACTGACTTCTTGAAAGTTCCCTGGACTGCAAGTAAATCAAACCAGTCAATCCTGAGGAAATAAACCCTGAAGATTTATTGGAAGGACTGATGCTGAAGCTGAAGCTCCAACACTTTGGCCATCCAATTCTTTGGATGTGAAGAGCTGACTCATTTGAAAAGACCCTGATGCGGGGAAAGATTGAAAGCAAGACGAAAAAAGGACAACAGAAGATGAAATGATTGGAGGCATCACCAACTCAATGGACGTGAATTTGAGCAATGGACAGGGAAGGCTGGCATGCTGCTGTCCATGGGGTTGCAAAGAGTCAGACGCGATTGAGCAACTGAACAGCAAGAACATTGACAATTCAGTTAATGCCAGTTCTCTGTAAACAGGCTGAGTAATTTGGAAACGGATAACCAATTTATGTATATAAAGACAGAAAAATGTTCAACAAAATTAATTAACACTGAACGCAAGGCTGATGTTTTCTGATTCTTCCCATTCTAAGCAGCAGATTCTTGAATATAATAGCCAAGTATACTGATTATATAGATAAGCAGAGTGTTCACTTAGCATAAGACTGCAAAAAACACAGAATTATTCATTGAAGATGAAGACACTCTATTGAGAATTGTGTTGATGGTACCGACTCCTAGACAACCAGCTTTTAGTCATGTGTTGTTTCTACCCTAGTCTCCAGTTTCTTTTCACCTACAGAAGTGGATTCTTAGCACACATAGCTAAGAATATAGATCTGACCCATTTCAAAACCATTTTGTATCCCACCAGTTTCAACGTTCTGGAGCCTTGCCCTGCTTATAATGTCTGCTTCATGCATTAGGACCTTTCATATTATTCATTCTTAGTCATTGCCTGTTTAATCTCCAGAATGTGCGCTGCTGAGGCACTCTTTCCTCAAAGTGAGTGTTTCGAACTCGTGCTATCTTTGGCATCTTATTTCTCTTTTAGAATCAGCATTAATTTCCTATCTGCTGACCTGTCACTTCAGTCTCCTTCAATACTCCCCTGCACATGCACACCCCCACTTCAGTGGGAATAGTCACATTCTGCTTCAAGTCTTCCTGAAAATCCACTGCCTATTGGGCAGAAATGTGAACACATCGATGCCACAGTACCTACTTGTACAATTCCATTTACTGCTCCCCAGGCGATGGCAGCTCAGGGAGTTACTGGTCTTTCACCTCAGACCTAACATTATGAGAGTTTTGTAAGCTTGAGCAGAACTCTCTGCTGTGCAGAAGAGGTCAGGATGCTGAATGTCCTCACGTGCACTTTGCAAAGAGTAATTTTCTCTCAGTGCTGGATCCCAGTATTCTAATTGTGTCTCTGTAATAGAAAGAAAGTGTGCTTCATCCTACAATGTGTTCCAAATGAAATTTTTAAAACCCACATCAGGCAAAAGACATAATGAACAGAAAATATTATCTGGGATTTCTGATGTCTTTGCCTCTTGATTTCCATTTGCTTTGGTAATTGGAAGGTGGAACAGATGGTGACAATCTATTGAATATGGTGTGCCCATTATAATAGCCCATTCTGCTGAGCAATTCCTCACAAGCAAAGGATGCATCAGAAGGGACCATAGCTTTCAAAAACCGTTGATGAGCTCTGGGGCATGAACGATTATGCAAGGGGTGCAGTGGGTGGTTTATGGCCCTTAGATGCAGCTGCTTTGTGAAACTTGTGACACCTTCTGCAATCCACAGAGGAGGGAAATGGAGAGATACAAGTGGGCAGCTGGATTTGACTGATTATTAGCACCACGACTCCAGCTTAGAAAAGCTCCCAGATTGTTGCCCAGTGAGGCTAACAGCTCCCCAAACAGCCCCCTATTTTTGACCCTGCCTGAGGACAAAATAAAACAATTCCAAATTATGGTTATGCCTCATATTTTGAAAGGCCATAAAGAGCAAGATCAACCACCAGCAGCATCTGTACAAAATACAAATGAATGTGCTTTGTTCTAATTTGATCACTTTCAAGATCAGACAACAGGTAGTTGTTGAAATAACCCAGCTTTCCACATCTACTTGTGTCATTGCAAAAATCCTCTCTAATTATCACAGCAAGTGCAGTAACTTAAAATGAAATTGTTATAATTCACAAAATGCCAAGGTGAATAGAAATCAAGGTACTTGTACATACGATTCCTCTGTCTGTTTTCGGGTTTGCCAGAAGTCTTATAGAGACTTAATTAAATATTTTTGGGTTCTACTTGATAAGGTGACATTTGCTATCAATTTATAGGTTCGAATTTTCAAGACAAGCAATTAAGAGGCTGGTTATTTCATTCTGGGTGTTTTGCACATAATTGGAATAGCAGAAAGAGAAGAGAGGTAACAGCAAATTCTGCCGGTATGTAAAAGAAACACTGTCTTTTCCCCTACCAAAGGAAACAACGTTATGCTAAAACAAAACAAAATAAAACCCTTCTCTACATCACATTAAATATCTGCTTAAAATTTATTTGTATTGCTCACATAGTCCCCCAAAGTGTTAGGTGTGATTCTTAGCATCTTATTCGGCCTGTCTTTTCTTAATGGAATCATTTCCTCTCTCATNACTGTCTTTTCCCCTACCAAAGGAAACAACGTTATGCTAAAACAAAACAAAATAAAACCCTTCTCTACATCACATTAAATATCTGCTTAAAATTTATTTGTATTGCTCACATAGTCCCCCAAAGTGTTAGGTGTGATTCTTAGCATCTTATTCGGCCTGTCTTTTCTTAATGGAATCATTTCCTCTCTCATTATACATCCATGTTTATATGAAGTCTCCTTTTAAAATAGAACCAGGAAGAGGTTTATTTAATGTTCATTTATTTTTCAATTATAAAAGTCATACATGCTTATTAAATGAAATGAGACCACCAAGGAAAAGAAGACAGACAAAAGCAAGGATTTATACAAATCTATTCATGTTAACATTTTGGTTATTTTTCCAGTTTTTATGTAGACTTACAAAAATACTTTAAATATTAATAGAGATACAATTCTGTATGTTCTGTTTTGTAATTAATTAGTAACCTAAAATTTGTGAAAGAATATTTAAGTTATTGAATAATACTGTATTGATTAGAGAGAGACAGCGTGAGTGCTCAGTTGTGCCTGATCATTGACTACCCATAAACTGAAGCCAACCAAGCTTCTTTGTTCATGGAATTTTCCAAGTAAGAATCCTAAAATGGGTTATCATTTCCTACTCCAGGAGATATTCCTGACCAAGGAATTGAACCCATGCCTATAGTGTCTTCTGTCTAGGCAGTCAGATTCTTTAGGTACTATCAATTTTTAAAATTCATTGTATTATTTAACATTAAAATTATTTCTGAATGTTTTGGTGTCACAAATAATCAGTTCAGTTCAGTAGCTTAGACATGTTTGACTCTTTGCAACCCCATGGACTGCAGCACACCAGGCTTTCCTGTCTATCACCAGCTTCTGGAGTTTACCCAAATTCATGTCCATTGAGTTGGTGATGCCATCCAACCATCTCATCTTCTGTCGTCCCCTTTTTCTCTTGCCTTCAATCTTTCCCACCATCAGGGTCTTTTCCAGTGAGTCAGTTCTTCACATCAGGTGGCCAAAGTATTGCAGTTTCAACTTCAACATCAGTCCTTCCAAAGAANAAACTCACATCCAGTGAGTCAGTGATGTCATCCAACCATCTCATCCTCTGTCATCCCCTCCTCAGCCTGCCTTCAGTCATTTTCAGCATCAGAGTCTTTTCCAGTGAGCCAGTCCTTCACATCAGGTAGCCAAAGTACTGGAGTTTCAGCTTCAGCATCAGTCCTTCCAATGAATATTCAGAACTGATTTCCTGTAGGATGGACTGATTGGATTTTTTTTGCAGTCCAAGGGATTCTCAAGAGTCTTCCCCAATACCACAGTTCAAAAGCATCAATTTTTTGGCACATGACTACTGGAAAAACCATAGCTCTAACTAGACGGACCTTTGTTGGCAAAGTAATATCTCTGCTTTTTAATATGCTGTTTAGGTTGGTCATAGCCTTTATTCTNTCCAAGGGATTCTCAAGAGTCTTCCCCAATACCACAGTTCAAAAGCATCAATTTTTTGGCACATGACTACTGGAAAAACCATAGCTCTAACTAGACGGACCTTTGTTGGCAAAGTAATATCTCTGCTTTTTAATATGCTGTTTAGGTTGGTCATAGCCTTTATTCTAAGGAGCAAATGTCTTTTAATTTCATGGCTGCAGTCACCATCTGCAGTGATTTTGGAGCCCAAAAAATAAAATCTCTCATTGTTCCTTTGTTTCCCCGTCAATTTGCCATGAAATGATGGGACCCGATGCCATGATCTTAGTTTTCTGAATGTTGAGCTTTAAGCCAACTTTTTCACTCTCTTCTTTCACTTTCATCAAGAGGCTCTTTAGTTCTTTCTCATTTTCTGCCATAAAGGTGGTATCATCTGCATATCTGAAGTATTAATATTTCTACCAGCAATCTTGATTCCAGCTCGTGCTTCATCCAGTCTAGCATTTTTCATGACGTACTCTGCATATAAATCAAATAAGCAGGGTAACAATATACAGCCTTGATGTATTCCTTTTCCTGTTTGGAACCAGTCTGTTTTCCCATGTCCAGTTCTAACTGTTGCTTCTTCATCTGCAAAGCAATTTCTCAGGAAGTAAGTCAGGTGGTCTGATATTCCCATCTCTTTAAGAATTCCCCACAGTTTATTGTGATCCACACAGTCAAAGCCTTTGGTGTAATCAATAAAGCAGAAATAGATGTTTTTCTGGAACTCTCTTGCTTTTTCAATGATCCAACAGATGTTAACAATTTGATCTCTGGTTCCTCTGCCTTTTCTAAATCCAGCTTGAACATCTGGAAGTCTACTGTTCATGTACTGTTGAAGCCTGACTTTGAGAATTTTGAGCATTACTTTGCTAGCATGTGAGATGAGTGCAATTGTACTGTAGTTTGAACATTCTTTGGCATTACCCTTCTTTGGGATTGGAATGAAAAGTGACCTTTTCCAGTCCTGTGGCCACTGCTGAGTTTTCCAAATTTGCTGGCATATTGAGTGCAGCACCTTAACAGCATTACCTTTTAGGATTTGAAATAGCTCAACTGGAATACCATCACCTCCACTAGCTCTGTCCATAGTGATGCTTTCTAAGGCCCATTTGACTTCGCATTCCAGGATGTCTGGCTCTAGGTGAGTGATCACACCATTGTGGTTGTCTGGGTCATGAATAGCATTTTTGTATAGTTCTTCTGTGTATTCTTGCCACCTCTTCTTAATATCTTCTGCTATATATTCTGAATAAGCCAATGTAAAAAGAGCTCACTTACTCTGAAGAGTTAAGTAAATAATGTTTCTTTTCTTCCTCTGGATCCTTTTTAGGATTTCTCTTTGCTTTCAGTTTGAATATAATATATTGATTTTTTTTTCATCTTTTTTGGAGGTTTTTTGCACTTTATCAGTTTGTAGTTTTATGTGTGTCATTAATTTTTGAAAAGTATGAGTCATTAATATTTCAAATATTTCTTTTACCCCATTCTCTTTTTTCTGTATTCCTTATCTTTCATTAATTTAAGTTTTGGTAATTTCTATTAACCATTTTTCCAGGAGTTGGTGATTGACAGGGAGGCCTGGCATACTGCAGTTCATGGGGTCGCAAAGAGTCGGACACAACTAAGTGACTGAACTGAACTGAACTAAAAGTTCACCAATTTTTTTTTCCTTTGCAAAGTACATTAATGAGTATATTGATGTGACTTTCAGAGACATTCTTCATCTCTGTTAATACTTCCATGTCTTATTTCTTACTATCCCTTTCCTGAAATTAACTTTATAATAGTGTATGTTGACTACTTCTTCCAGTAGGGGCTTTAATGTATCAGTCTTAAATATCTGAGTCTGGTACTAATTTCTATGCAGCTTGGGGGCACATTTATTTCCTTGACTTCATATGCTTCAAAAAATTTTTTCAATGTGGCAACATACCAAAAAGGAATAATAAATATTAGTCTATTTTTGTCCAAAGACAGGCTATTTTGAATTCTGAGCTCTTGGAACTTAGGACATCTTAGTGCAAGAAAACACTGAAGCTGGAAAAAGACAAATAGTCTTTGAGATGCATAGTTAAGTCATTTTTGCCTGGATATGGCCACACCTTCCTTGTGTTGGGACTTTATTATGGGGGACAGTGTTAATCTGATTGAGCAGAATGTGCTATCTCTTTTGTTGATATCATCACACTCAGTGAACCAGGGACTTCAAATTCCTCTAATGATACGTCGTGTTTTGTCTTGGGGGCTGTTGTGCCAGAACATTTTCCAAAATATCTGCCCCACCTTTGGCTTTAGATTTTCCCAAGTTAGGAAGGGATCAGTCAGGGATGGGCTGGAACCAGCGCTGTTTATCCTCCTCTTGATCCAGTTTTGGGCCTTCTGCCTTGTATTCTTGCCCTTTCCCCATATTCACACAATTTTTACTCTTACTTTCTCCCAGAGTCCAAAGGATGAGTTAGTTGCCACATTTTCCCACACATAGAGATTAGAGCTTTTGTTCCATAAAGGAACAGGAGAGAAGGGACCAGAAGGATTTTTGTGTCCCTCTTCCAGCAGGAGCTACTCCCCTCTCCCTGCTTGCATCATGAAGGAACCTTTCTCAAGACTCTCTGCAGTCTTCTCTGTTAGTAACAATATTAAATAATATTATTTTTAGCTGACAGGCAGATGCATGGTAGGTGAATGGAAAGAGGAAACTGAAAGGTGGCTGTCAGGTATTTGGTGTGGCTTGAGACACGTATGGGCACAGTTCCCAAGACCACATTCATCCAGTCATAGAGGAAAGGTTTAACTGTTTTCAGACTGATCCTTGGAATGGCAGCCACTTGCCCCTCTCCTCTTGAACTAAAGACTTTTTCCAGCTTCAGTGTGTTTTTGCCTTGAGATAACTACAATAACTCAGAGTTCAATGCAACTCATCTTTGTACAAAGGTGGATTAATATTTATTACTCCTTTTTGACATGTTGCCAGTTCTAAGATGCCAGGTCATTGAATCAACTTATTTATATACAATGATATTGACTGTCCTTTCTTTACTAGCCAAACAAAAATTTTTTCCAAGGCCTTCATGTTCTTTGTTGATCACAATCAACAGCTAGAGATGTCACTGTGTCAGAAAAAAATGAGGTTTGGGGAGGGGTAATTGTACCAAATATTCTCTAGCACAAATAGTTTCCTTCAAAATGCTTGAATCTTGGCCACCTTTCTTCTGCAACACTGAATCCTCTTTGAGCTCTTTCCATTGTGTCCCCTGATTCATTTTAAATAATTGACAAATATAATCCTTACTCCTTTCATGGACTGTCCCTCCTTTTCTATTGCTTTATCTTTCCTTCAACACTTTTTTCCATGGAGAATAGTTCCTGGGTAGACTTGTTCACTTACAGCTCATAAACTACACAGCAGACTCCCCAAGGTGGAAACTCCCTCACTGAATACTCTATTCATAAATTCCTACAACATCACCATTTCCATTTACTTTCATCTCTATTTCTCCATCCATGACAATAACTGACTGCTATACATTCTTAACAATAATTCTTCCTTTTTAGAATTATCTATTAAAAACCTTACTACTGGTGTTTCTCCTTATTTTCTATCATTCATTATCTCAAAATGAATTCTCGGAATTAGACACTCCAGTAGAAACAGAATATTTTCCTTGAGAAGCTTGATACTCACCCTCTTGGGATTAAACAGATCCATAATCCTATATGGATAATATCACTGTTCTAGATATAAAATGGCCACACGATCTGTGCAGCTCCACTCATAAAGGGCTAGAGTTTATCTCTCCACTTCTTCAACTAGACTGATAGGTGATTTGCTTTGCCCATAGAATATAGTAAAAGCATTGCTGAGTGAATTCCCAGCCTAGACATTAAGATGCTTTCTGTTCTCGCCGTTTAAGAGAGCACACATCTTGTGAACAAGCTCCATTTACCCTGCTGAAGAGACACAAGATAGAGAATTAGATTACAGAAGCCAATCACCAGAATTGAGGTGGTTCTATATCATCCATCTTCAGTCCAGACTCAAGATTACTAAAATCACATTAGTGAGCCAAGACAAGATCAACAGAAAATCTGCCCAGCAGAGCCTAACCCAAATTGCTGGCCCACAGACTGAGTTCACGCATGAATGTTGTTATAAGCTGCTAAGTTTAGGGATGATTTGTAGCATGGCAATATACAACAGATAGAAAAACATTAGTAATTTAGAATGCAGATATTTTTCAGGTTTTAGAAATGTAAGTTCAAAAATATAAAAAATCAAGTACATTCTAAAAACTTGCAGATAGGAAAATCAAATCACACATAATAATCAAATGACTTAGATATTTTACCAGTAATAAAAAAGGACAATAGAGTAGAGTTTTCAAAGAATTGAAGGAAAAAGCCTTAGCTCTGAGGATTTTGTAGCCTATCAAGTTGTCATTTACATTTCAGGATATAAAAATATATATATATATGCATTCAGTTCAGTTCAATTGAGTCGCTCAGTCATGCCATGAATCACAGCACGCCAGGCCTCCCTGTCCATCACCAACTCCCAGCGTTCACTCACACTCATGTCCATTGAGTCAGTGATGCCATCCAGCCATCTCATTCTCTGTTGTCCGCTTCTCCTCCTGCCCTCAATCCCTCCTAGCATCAGGGCCTTTTCCAATGAGTGAACTCTTCACGTGAGGTGGCCAAGTATTGGAAAGAGACAGCAAAAGAGACACAGATGTATAGAACAGACTTTTGGACTCTGTGGGAGAGGGAGAGGGTGGGATGATTTGGGAGAATGGCATTGAAACATATATACTATTATGTCAGAAATGAATCGCCAGTCTAGGTTTGATACAGGATATAAGATGCTTGGGGCTGGTACACTAGGATGACCCAGAGATGATATGGGGAGGGTGGTGGGAGGGGGATTCAGGATTGGGAACTCATGTACACCTGTGGTAGATTCATGTCAATGTATGGTAAAATCAATACAGTATTGTAAAGTAAAAATAAAAAATAATAAAAATAAAATAAAATAATAAAAAAATAAAATAAATAAAATTTAATTACAACTTTCTCCAGTTTTTCTATATGCCATTCTATATTGTCACTCTTGCTCAATTAGGTTTCTTAAATTTATTTCTCTAAATTTATTTATTGATTTCTGGACCCAAGGTCATGAACACTTTTAAGGCTTTTGATACACACTGTCAAATTGCAATGAAATATTTAAATNCTTTTGGACTCTGTGGGAGAGGGAGAGGGTGGGATGATTTGGGAGAATGGCATTGAAACATATATACTATTATGTCAGAAATGAATCGCCAGTCTAGGTTTGATACAGGATATAAGATGCTTGGGGCTGGTACACTAGGATGACCCAGAGATGATATGGGGAGGGTGGTGGGAGGGGGATTCAGGATTGGGAACTCATGTACACCTGTGGTAGATTCATGTCAATGTATGGTAAAATCAATACAGTATTGTAAAGTAAAAATAAAAAATAATAAAAATAAAATAAAATAATAAAAAAATAAAATAAATAAAATTTAATTACAACTTTCTCCAGTTTTTCTATATGCCATTCTATATTGTCACTCTTGCTCAATTAGGTTTCTTAAATTTATTTCTCTAAATTTATTTATTGATTTCTGGACCCAAGGTCATGAACACTTTTAAGGCTTTTGATACACACTGTCAAATTGCAATGAAATATTTAAATTTACCATATTGCTGTTAATGAGACTGTTTATTTTCCCAGTCTAGGGCTAACACTGGACAGATAGTATTTACATTTCTTTTCTGATTTGATAAATCATAGTTTTAGTTTTTCCTTCTGATGACAAACGTTTTTATAAGTTTATTGTTGTTTAGTCACTAAGTCATGTTTGACTTTCACAACCCCATGTACTCTAGCCGGCCAGGAACTTCTGCCCATAGGATTTCTCAGGTAAGAATATTGGAATGGGTTACCATTTCCTTCTCCAGGGGACATTCCCAACCCAGGGATTGAATCCACAGCTCTTGTGTCTTCTGCATTGTCAGGTGAATGCTTAATCACTGAGCCAGTGTTGGAAAGCCCTATGAATTTACTATCCGTGTTCTTTATTATTGCATTTTCCCATCATAAGTTTCGCCCACTCTTTCTTTGAGAATATTATCTTTTTCTTATTGAATTAGCAATACTAATTTATAAACTAATTAATATAAATATCTAATTAATAAATTAGAAAGTAGTAACATTACTTCTTGAGAAACTTATATATAAGTCAGGAAGCAACAGTTAGAACTGAACATGAAACAATAGACTGGTTCCAAATAGGAAAAAGAGTATGTGAAGGCTGTATATTGTCATCCTGCTTATTTAACTTACATGCAGAGTACATCATGAGAAATGCTGGGCTGGAAGAAGCACAAGCTGGAATCAAGATTGCTGGGAGAAATATCAATAACCTCAGATATGCAGATGACACCACTCTTATGGCAGAAAGTGAAGATGAAAGTGAAAGAAGAGAGTGAAAAACTTCGCTTAAAGCTCAACATTCAGAAAACGAAGATCATGGCATCTGGTCCCATCACTTCATGGGAAATAAATGGGGAAAGAGTGGAAACAGTGTCAGACTTTATTGGGGGGGGGCTCTAAAATCACTGCAGATGGTGATTGCAGCCATGAAATTAAAAGATGCTTACTCCTTAGAAGGAAAGTTATGACCAACCTGGACAGCATATTAAGAAGCAGACATTACTTTGCCAACAAAGGTCCGTCTAGTCAAGGCTATGGTTTTTCCAGTGATCATGTATGGAGGTGAGAGTTGGACTATGAAGAAGGCTGAACACAGAAGAATTGATGGTTTTGAACTGTGGTGTTGGAGAAGACTCTTAAGAGTCCCTTGGACTGCAAGGAGATCCAACCAGTCCATCCTGAAGGAGATCAGTCCTGGTGTTCATTGGAAGGACTGATGTTGAAGCTAAAACTCCAATACTTCAGCCACCTGATGTGAAGGGTTGACTCACTGGAAAAGATCCTGATGCTGGGAAAGATTGAGGGCAGGAGGAGGTGTCAACAGAGGATGAGATGGCTGGATGGCATCACCAACTCTATGGGCATAGGTTTGGGTGGACTCTGGGAGTTGGTGATGGACAGGGAGGCCTGGCATACTGCAGTTCATGGGGTCACAAAGATTTGGACATGACTGAGCGACTGAACTGAACTGAACTGAACATTACCTAGGAGAAGGCAATGGCACCCCACTGCAGTACTCTTGCCTGGAAAATCCCATGGATGGAGGAGCCTGGAAGGCTGCAGTCCATGCGGTCACTGAGGGTCAGACACGACTGAGCGACTTCCCTTTCACTTTTCACTTTCATGCATTGGAGAAGGAAATGGCAACACACTCCAGTGTTCTTGCCTGGGGAATCCCAGCGACGGGGCAGCCTGGTGGGCTGTCGTCTATGGGGTCGCACAGGGTCAGACACTACTGAAGAGACTTAGCAGCAGCAGTAGCAGTAACATTACCTAGTGATAATTTCTTTGCTTCTTCTGATTTATCTCTACACCTCTCTAGCAACAAAAGGCACATGGTGACAACTGAGAATGTGTAATACTTTGAAATGTCCTTCATCTTAATTACTAATACATTTTTTAATATTTCACTTTTTCCAGCATTTGTTCATGTTCTGTAAACAGATTTTACCAGTCACCCTATTAACTCTTTTTTTTTCAATAAAATATATGAATTGACGCATTGTAAATTTCTCTCTTTGATCTTTAAACTGAGCATTTTTTTCTCTTGCTTAAATTAATTGTAATTTACCCTATGTTATTGTGTTCTAACATCTTCTATACATCCCACTGTGCAGGCAACAGTGTTTCATTGTACTTTGCCTTAGCTTGTCCTTGTGTCACAGGTAATGCTGTACTATTCATGGTTTCATAGCCTGAACTACCTGAAGTATCTTATTGATGTGAGGAACTGTTATATGAAAAACAATATATTCTGCTCATTTACTGATGCTTCAGGCATGGGCTAATGGATGGAAGGTTTTTGGATCAGGATCTTTTTAATGTTATGGCAAACTTTTCAGATTTTTCACTGGTTATACCTGGGCTGCCACGTTATTCTTCCTCCTCATCCTTGTTTATCCTCGTACCCCCACTTTTCATCACCTCTGATTATCAGTTGTCTGTCACCTATACTGTTCTTATTACAGTTAATATTTTTGGCACTTCTATTATAAGCAGGAACCACATGTAAACTCTCATTTTAACCTTTGGTTTATTTTCTCATTTTTCCTACTGTCATTACTGCTGAAACTCAGAGGACTGTCTTCTGGGTCATGAATAGTATTGATAGCTCAATGTCACTGATGTTTGGTAGAGGTCTGAATATGTGCATAAGATTATTTTAGAAGTGACTATTTTTAAGTTTATACATCAAAAGAGTGTTCTACTTGTTCTGAATTAACCAAGATCTCAAAATAGTTTCAAACCACTCTATATGCAGAGGGTACTTGAACTAAATCCCACCCCAAATGCCTTTCTCATACATAAGGCCTAAGTAAAAATGCATTTATTTTAAAATCGTTACAGTTGTGAAACATTGTTTGGACCCTGCTACATCTACCTACTTATAGAGAAATAAACCATTAGAGCCTATTTGAAATGAAATTTTTCTTTCTTGAAGGAAGTAGGATGGCAGGTCCCTCACTCCCTGTTTGCACAGAGAGAACCAGAGTAGCCAGCAGGCCTTCCTTTCCATATCGGTAAATGTCAAGCTGTCTGACATTTAGTAATTGTACAGTCCCTCACTACAGATGATTTATTGTATTGCCAGATGTTTCCTCGTCCAGCAACTGTCCTTCTTTCTATTCCCAGTGGGAAGCATGACTGCTACCTCAGGCTCATCTCTTTAGCCTTGTCCACACCACACCATGTTAGAAGGGCCCTTGATGAGGTTTCCTTCAAAACCTGCAGTCAGTTTTCCCAATGGGCTAGAGAGGGCTATCCCTCTCATGTTCTTTATTGGGCCAGATCTATCTGGAGGTTTCAGTAGACCTTCAAACATAAAGTGAAAGAAATGTAAGTGAAAACATTGAACATGGGTCTCCTACATTGCAGACAGATTCTTTACCATCTGAGCCACCAGGGAAACCCCAAAAACATAAAAGTTAGGGAAAACAAGATTTATGGTATATGACTTCCTGTTGCTATGCCTTCCTTTTCAAAACATATACTGGAGTAAGGAGAGAAAAAGGCTTTGAGATTTTTACTTTTTGTCTAATTGTGTATTGTTATATCCCAGATAAACTGGCAAAAGAAGTGTCCTTTTTACAGTGGTGATGAAGGCATTTCATATATAAAAATGCAGGTGTGTGTGTGTATGTGTGTGTGTGTGTGTGCGTGCTAAGTCACTCAGTCATGTACCATTCTTTGCAACCCTGTGGACTGTAGCCCACCAATCTCCTGTCCATGGGATTCTCAAGGCAAGAATACTGGAGTGGGTTGCCATGCCCTCCTTCAGGGGATCTTCCCTACTCAGGGATCAAACCCCCATTTCTTATGTCTTCTTCATTGACAGATGGGTTCTTTAACACTAGCCCCACCTGGTAAGACTCCATACTGCAGGAGTTCTGCTTAAGTAGAAGCCTTGTGAGAATATCACTCTTATATGGAAGAAAAAAGTCTTGCAATATTCCAAATTATACATTTATTTCGGCTCATTGGAGAAATGCAGTCAAAGGCAATGAGTTGAGCTGAATTCTAGAGAACATTAAGGCTTTCCAAGGAGAGATGAGACCTAAGAAATTCTGTTTTGGCAGAGCACAGGGCACTAAAGTAGCAGCCCTAATGTGAGTAAGAGGAACACGACTGAAATTCTAACAAATGCGTAAAGGCTGTGTGGGCTAATATGACAGTTTAGAAATCCCTGGGATCCCAAGACATAAGACACATACAGATTTATTCAGCAGATTGTCTCCTTGAGCTGCATCCTGTAACTTCTGAGAATGATTTGACATAGATTGCAACAATATTCTTTTAGAGCTGTCTCCTAGAGTAATGGAAATAAAAGCAATAATAAACAAATGGGACCTAATTAAACTTAAAAACGTTTGCACAGTCAAGGAAACTATAAACAAAAGAAAAAGATAAAATACAGAATGAGGGAAAATATTTGCAAACAATGCTACCAACAAGGGATTCATTTCAAAATATACAAATAACACATAAAGTTTAACATCAAAAAAGCAAATAACCCAATTAAAATAAAAAAGGACTGAAGATTTAAATAGACATTTCTCCAAAGAAGACTTACACATGGCCAACAGGCACATGAAAAGATACTTAACAATGCTAATTATTAGAAAAACGGAAGTCAAAATGTCCATGAGGTATCACCTCACACCAGTCAGAATACACATCTTCAAAAAAGCTACAAATAATAAATGCTGGAGAGGGTGTGGAGAAAAAGGAACCCTTCTACACTGTTAGTGGGAATGTAAATTGGTCCAACCATTATGATGAACAGCATGGAGAGTTCTTAAAATACTAAAAATAAAACTACCATGTAATACATTCCTAGGCACGTATCTGGTGAGTGAAGCGTTTCAGTTATGTCCGACTCTTTGCAACCCCATGGACTGTAGCCTAAAAGGCTCCTCCTTCCATAGGATTTTCCAGGCAAGTATACTGGAGTGAGTTGCCATTTCTGGAGAGAACAATAATTCAAAAAGATACATGGCCCCAGTGTTCATAGCAGTTAGCCAAGATGTGAAAGCAACCTAAAAGTCCATCAACAGATGAATATGAATAAAGAAAATGTGATACATATACACAACGGAATATAATTCAGCCATAAAAGAGAATGAAATAATGCTAACTGCAGCAACATGGATGGACCTAGAGATTATCATACTAAGAGAAGTCAGAGAAAGACAAATATGATACCTCTTATATGTAAAATCCTTAAAAAATGATAAAAATGAATTTATTTAAAAAACAGAAATAGACTCCATTTGAAAACAACCTGTGGTTACCAAAGGGGAAAGGGAGTGGGAGTTTAGGGTTAAATATACATGCTACTACATATATGACCAACCTGGATAGCATATTAAAAAGCAGAGACACTGCTTTGTCAACAAAGTTCCATCTAGTCAAGGCTATGGTTTTTCCAGTAGTCATATATGGATATGAGAGTTGGACTATAAAGAAAGCTGAGCGCTGAAGAATTGATGCTTTTGAACTGTGGTGTTGGAGAAGACTCTTGAGAGTCCCTTGGACTGCAAGGAGATCCAGCCAGTCCATCCTAAATATCGGTCTTGGGTGTTCATTGGAAGGACTGATGTTGAGGCTGAAACCAATACTTTGGCCGCCTGATGCGAAGAACTGATTCATTGGGAAAGACCCTGATGCTGGGAAAGATTGAAGGCGGGAGGAGAAGGGGCCAACAGAGGATAAGATGGTTAGATGGCATCACTTACTCAATAGACATGAGTTTGGATAAACTCTGGGAGTTGGTGATGAACCAGGAGGCCTGGCGTGCTGCGGTTCATCGGGTCACAAAGAATCAGACACGACTGAGTGACTGAACTGAACTGAACTACACATAAAATAGATAAAATAGATAACCAACAAGGACCTACTATATAGTGCAAGGAACTATACTTATAGTATCTTGCAATAACCTAAAATAGAAGAGATTCTAAAAAACTATATATATATATGTAGAACTGAATCACTTTGATGTATACTTGCCCACAACATCGTAAATAAACAATATTTAAATTTAAAAAATTTCAAAAGTATACTTGCAATGATAAACCTTTCCCTGTAAGTCAAAATAAATATAAATTTAAATATTAATTTAAACTAATACTTTTATTAATGTGCACATCCCAACAACTTTCAGCAATGCTGTTATGAATTGCTACAATTTTTGCAAATATAACTGATAAATTGTAATGCTTAAATTTTTATTTTTCTTTTAGTAAGATTAAGAACATTTACAAATGACTTTTACCTAGTTCCTCCCTCTTAAATTAATTGCCTCCACTTTTTAAATTTTTGTGTTGGGTTATTTCTTTTTCTTAATGATTTGTACACTGAATTATATAATAAGAACTATATATTAATTTTTTCTCTAACACAAGGCATATATTTCATATTTGATTATGTTGACTTAAATACATACAAAGATTATTCATTTTTTTCTGATACAATTTTGTCTTTATTGGATCTAATGTATGAGATAATTGTATAGATTTTTTAGAGTTAAGATAATCAGAAAATAACAGAAAAATTGCAAAATATTTTTTAAATATTTTAAAAATTACAAGATCAACCCCAGCCATTACAAATCAATTTCATCAAATACATTTATTTATATGTTTGCAGTCCTCATATTTTTCTAAAATAATTCAGCCTTTAGTGCCAGTTGTCTATAAAAATATAACTCTTGTCTGCACAAGTGAGACCTAAAACTATATTTTATAGTTTTATATTAACACTAATTAAAACCATGATAAAATCAAGAATATATTATCATCCTAGTCTAAGTTCTTGGAGAAGGCAATGGCACCCCACTCCAGTACTCTTGCCTGGAAAATCCCATGGATGGGGGAGCCTGGTGGGCTGCAGTCCATGGGGTCCCTAAGAGTTGGACACGACTGAGCGACTTCCCTTTCACTTTTCACTTTCATGCATTGGAGAAGGAAATGGCAACCCACTCCAGTGTTCTTGCCTGGAGAATCTCAGGGATGAGGGAGCCTGATGGGCTGCCGTCTATGGGGTCACACAGAGTCGGATACAACCGAAGTGATTTAGCAGCAGCAGCAGTCTAAGTTCTAAGTATGACCAAATTTTAGGATATTACTTGAACTATTTTTGCATTTTAATCCCATTTACTAAAACATTTCCATTGTTTAAAGTCCTATAGTTTCGTTAGCAAGTCTTTTTTTCTGAAATGATATAAATTCTTGTATAGTAACATTATAAACATGGCCATTAGCTTGATTAAAAGTTAAAGTCCTGTATTTGTATGATAAACTTGAGCAGAAAAGCTTTCCTTAAGGAAATGACATTTATTGGGAATAATATTTTTTCTAGAAATCCTTCAATTCTATTTTTTCCAAAATGATTTTAGCAATGGCTTAGTTGTTTTATACAATTAGGACAGACGTTAAAATTACAGTATGCATTGCTGTTAGGAATTGGGATTCAGTTCAAAGGATTGTTGACTTTCGAACTCAGGGAAACCTTGTTTAACATAAAGTCAAGAGGACTGTAGCAAAATATAACAAAGGTAATATACAAGGAATGACAAAGGGACAGAGTTTTGGTCTATGTTTTGGCCAGTGATGTGGTGGAGATAGGGAGAAGATACATAAAGCAAATAGACTAGGCACTAGTGATGCAGTCCAAATCCTGGGTGACGAACACAACACTTCTCTTTGTCGAAATTTAGTGGACAAGCATGTCACAAACCAAAGACAGGTGCTCCATCCACAAACTCTAAATTCACAACATAGTGACAGAGTGCCACTCACAGAAGACTGCTCGCCAGGATACAAACCAAAAATCAGTAAGGACATTAATCACTATGCTGTCATAGTTACTTGCCATTGTGCTCCCCAG
Organism: Neotragus moschatus; assembly: GCA_006410615.1. Taxonomy (NCBI): domain Eukaryota; kingdom Metazoa; phylum Chordata; class Mammalia; order Artiodactyla; family Bovidae; genus Neotragus; species Neotragus moschatus. The sequence continues at coordinate 723,614 of SJYA01001362.1, read as the reverse complement.
GCTTCCCAGAAAGCTCAGTGGTAAAGAATTTGCCTGTCAATGCTGGGGTCCAGGAGATGCAGGTTGGATCCCTGGGTCAGGAAGATCCCCTAGAGGTGGAAATGGCAACCCACTCCAGTATTTTGCTTGGACAATCCCATGGACAGAGGAACCTGGAGAGCTACAGTCCACGGGGTCACAAAGTTAGACATGACTGAGCAATTGACCACATGAGCACATGCTCCCTGGGAACATAGACTCAAGAGGTCCAGTTGTGAACACTTCGGGCCCCCTGCTATTCTAAATCAGTGGTTTGCAACTAGGTGTAATTTTGCCTTCTGGGGGACATTTGGCAATATCTGGAAACACTTTTGGTTGTCACACCTGGAAGACAGCATGCTGCTGACATCTAGTGGGTAAAGGCCAGACATGCCTCTATGAATCCTACAATATATATGCCAGTCCTCTACCATAAAGAATTATGTGGATAGAAAGGTCAATTAGAGCTGAGGTTAGAAACCCTCATCTAGATAAAGGAAAGCCAACAGATTCACTGGTAACTCTAGGCCTTGTTGTTCCTGTGAAGGAAAAATACAAAGAGGATCATCCTATGGTTCAAGCATCCCAACCACCACCCAGAATTTGATGTTAGGAATCATGGCCTTTATTGTCCTTGAGAAACTGAGGTACAGTCCAGAGACATCAATTTGCCCAAAATCACATGTTGCATCAAGAGTAGAAAGAGGCCTTGTACTGATGAACCGATCTGCAGGTAAAGGACGGAGATGCAGATGTAACGAACGGACTTGTGGACACAGCAAGAAAAGGAGCTGCTGCTGCTGCCGAGTCACTACAGTCGTGTCCGACTCCGTGCGACCCCATAGACAGCAGCCCAACAGGCTCTCCCGTCCCTGGGATTCTCCAGGCAAGAACACTTAGGTGGGTTGCCATTTCTTTCTCCAATGCGTGAAAGTGAAAAGTGAAAGGGAAGTCGCTCAGCCGTGTCTGACTCTTTAACGACCCCATGGACTACAGCCCACCAGGCTCCTCCATCCATGGGATTTTCCAGGCAAGAGTACTGGAGTGGGGTGCCATTGCCTTCTCCAATATATACACTACCATGTGCAAAATAGCTAGCTAGTGGGAAGCTGCTGTATAACACAGGGAACCCAGCCTGGCACTCTGTACCAACCCAGAGGAGTGGGCTGGTGGTTTAGGGGATTGGGAAGTAGGCTCAAGAGGGAGGGGATACATACTTATAACTGACTCCCCTTGTGTGACAGAAAACAGTACAACTTTGTAAACCAATTATCTTCCAATTAAAAAAAAAAAAGAAATAGGCCTAGAACTCATATATTCTTCCATCTGGCTCATATATTTGCAAAATATGTGCCCCGCATTTAAAAGGCTGTTAAGAAATGGACAGGTCAAGAGAGCGACCTAGAGATGGTTCTGGTCTCGGGGAAGATGAAACAGTACTAGGGAACAGGTGAGCCTTTGCACCACCGAGTTGCCTTACTAATGAGGCAGTCTACCAGCAGGGGGCGCACAGCTACCTTCTTGAAAAAAAATTTCAGCCTATGTTACCAAGAAGATAAATCTTACAATCTGCAGCCCCTGTCGTTGAAGACAACTTGTTTTGGAACTTCGTAGAACTTTACGATGCCAATTTACTTCAAGTTGACAGCTGTATAAGAGGTAGATGACATTCACAAAGTTGTTTTTTTAAATGACACCTTGCTTCTGTATTAGCATCAGTAGGATTGAAAGCATGGGAATTGGGGTGAATATCCAGACTTTTGAGAGCAGAGAGTGGCCAAACCAAGTGTTCAGTTCCTGAAAAAATAACACAAGCCCTTGATCCTATGGCATCTTTAATAGAGCCACAATAATGAGTTAATATGAGATAACATCTTAGAGAAGGCGAAGACGACTACAGCTAGATTTAGAATTAGTTTGGCAGATAAACTAGTGAATAGACTTTAGACATCAGAGAGCTAGCTGTGTCAAATAAAAAAACCTGGAGTAGTTTCAAGAGTGGAGTGCAGACAGAGAGAACAGGTTTGATTTGGGACCAAAGTGCTGTTTTCCACTGAAGAAAAAAAAATGAGGATGTAAATTGTCTGAAGTTGTCTGGATATGAGAATGGAAGTGATGCATCATGTATAGACTGCAGGCAACATTAGCATTCATTTTGAATTTTGAACTAAGTTTAAAAGCTTATAAACAACAGAGAAAATACCTTCTTGATGCTATGTGGTATCCCTTTGTCACAAGAAACATTTTAAATCAAGCATTACAGACGTTTTTTATTTTATTGAAGTATAGCTGATTTGTAATGTTGTGTTAATTTCTGCTGAACAGCAAACTGATTCAGTTATATTTATATATATATATTCTTTTTCATATTCTTTACATTATGGTTTATCATAGGATATTGAATATAGTTTCCTGTACTATACAGTAGGACCTTGTTGCCTATCTATTCTATATACAATAGTTTGCATCTGCTAACCGCAAATTCTCAATCTTGCCTTCCCCAACCTGAAACCACTGTTCTTTATGTCTTGTTAGTACGTTTCCATTTTGTACACATGTTCATTTGTATTGGGTTTCTTTTGTTTCATTTTGCTATACTGGGTCTCTGTTGCTGTGAGGACTTTTCTCTAGCTGCAGTGAATAGGAGCTACCCTCTAGTTGCAGTGCATGAGCTTCTCATTGTGGTGGCTTCTCTTGTTGCAGAGCACAGGCTGTAGGGCACACAGGCTTCAGCAGTTGTGGCTCCCTGGCTCTAGAGCACAGGCTCAATAGTTGTGGTGCACGGGATTAGTTGCTCTGTGGCCTATGGGATCTTCCCAAATCAGGGATCAAACCTGTGTCTTCTGCCTTGGTAGGCAGATTCTTTACCACTGAGCCACCAGGGAAGCCCCCAGTCACTTCCTTCTTTAAATGCCTTTAAAATCCCAGGTAAACACAAATCATAGATTAGATTCTTTTTTTCCCCAGCTGAAAGATACTTGGCTTGTGCTATACCCAAGATTCTTAGAGATATATTCACAGATACTCTGTGGGTAAGCTTGGGGGTTCATGGCAGAGTTCTGTTGCCCAAAGTAGGAGAATGTGGCCATCATTTTTTAAAATTCAGATATTGAATGGGACTTCCCTGGTATTTCACTAGTTAAAACGCTGTGCTTCCAAGGTAGGGGGCTCAGGTTCAATCCCTGGTTAGGGAGCAAGGATCACACATGCCATGAAAAGTGTTAGTCACTCATCTGTGTCCAACTCTTTGCGACCCCATAGGCTATAGCCCGCCAGGCTCCTCCATCCGTGGAATTCTCCAGGCAATAATCCTGGAGTGGGTAGCCATTCTCTTCTCCAGGAGATCTTCCTGATCCAGGGATCAAATCTGGGTCTCCTGAACTGCAGGCAGATACTTTACTGGCTGAGCCACCAGGAAAGCCGTCACATGCCATGAGGCACAGCCAAAAAAAAAAAAAAAGTCACATATTAAAGGGTGAACCTTGGAAATGCAGATCAATGAACTTAAGCTCAATACCTGGCAAAATTCTAGTATGGATTATTAAATAGATGGAGAGTGAGAATTTAGGAAAGCCTGTCACCAGCCACTGCTAGTCAGAATGTTTAAAGCTTTTGACTCTGCTGCATCTGGGCTGTCAAGGACCATATACCCTTTAAAGGGCCAGTTACCTAGCAGCAAGTCTTCCCATCCTGTACTCAGTTCAGAGATCCTAAAGGTGTTTTCATTTCTTAGTGTTAACAAAATCATGTTTTGAATGAGAAAGAACTGAATCTTACTATGCTGTAAATTGTTTAAGATGCTGCCTCAGGGAAGCCCTGAATTTTTCATAGCCACTGAGCACTAAGCACTGACAAAGGGAAAACACTTTTCCAGACATCACTGTGGGCAGAAAATGAATGTTGCAGAGGAAATCTTGCCTGGCTAAATGCTATTTTTTCCTGTAACTTAAATTAAGGATGTTAAGAAATAGAATAACATGCTTTCCTTAATTAATCATAGTGAATATGGCTTATCATTTTCAATATCATTTTTTTAATGATAACTTACCCCAGGTCAGTTACTCTTGGCAAGACTATACCAACTGCTGTGGTCCGTATTTCTTATCCTGGCAATCCTTCATTAGGAAAACTTCTTTAGAAGTTAGTGAAAGTGGAGTCACTCAGTTGTGTCCGACTCTTTGTGACCCCATGGACTTTAGCCCACCAGGCGCCTCCGTCTATGGGATTTCCCAGGCAAGAATACTGGAGTGGGTTGCCATTTCCTTCTCCAGGAGATCTTCCCAACCCAGGGATTGCACCCGGGTCTCCTGCATTATAGGCAGACACTTTATCATCTGAGCCACCAGGGAAGTCAAGTAGAAATATATACATATAGAAATTATATATGTTTTATATAATTTACATTTGTATAATTTTTTCTTCTAACAGTTATATGGTCCATTTTTTTCTTAGGTAATCTTTCCTCCTAAAAGGAGGTTAAATTTCCAACCTGCTGTCATGCATTTGTCTCATCCTTGAATGTGTTCAGAGTTAGGAATAAAATGGATTTTGCTTTCTCCAGAGGAAGTCTCTTAAATTATATCACTTTTCCATTGGGCATTTTCTGCCATTTTGTGAACTTCCTGACTATGTGATCAATACTTTTTACAGAAACATATATTATTGACTATTAGAAGGTGTTTATTAAGTTAAACAAACAACTGTTTTTCATAAATTCAGTTTCTCACCCACTGTTCTTCCGTGTAACTCCCACCTCTAGTTTTGACACTTTTTATTAGTTAGAAATACTTTCAGTGGCAAATAATGGAAAACACACTAACTGTGGCTTAAGTAGAAGGAGTTCATTTTTCTCACATATCAAGAAGTCCAGAGAATGGCAGTCCAGGGCATCTGGTAGCTCACTGATGTTTATCTTCAGCCTCTCAGCTTCTATAATCATGGCTCCACCTTTGGGCAGACAGAGAGAGGAAGAGAGAGCAGAAAAAGGCCAAAGGTCTATGCTAGTCAAGTCTGTGCATTAAAAATTCCTTTCACTTACTTAATTGACCCTGACTGGGTTATGCCAGCATCCTCACACCAATCATTGGAAGATAGCTAAAGAGAAAGCCTGTGGATGGGACAGACTTCACCAAGCAACCCCATCTGCCACATTTACTTATCTCCTCCTACCACACCCTCCATCTTAGTGAAATAGTAATTTCAGTGATTCTTAACATGTTTTGATTGTTCAGGACTGCCAAGTGTGATACAGAGTGAATTATATTCATTGTTTTGTATAAACCTGATAAAATCCCATGCAGTAATCATCAGTTCAGTTCAGTTCAGTCACTCAGTCACATCACTGATACTGTTAATATTCTTATTTTAATGTTGAAAAGGAGAGAGGTCATATGGCTAATAAGTGGCAAGGCATATATCTGGCCCGATGAAATGTCATGAACTTAATAAACATTGATTTGGCCTCCCAGCTGTGAGCTACAGTATGAAGGCTGTACTTAGAGATTCTTTTTCTCCTTTTACATTTACAAAAACGTAAAATTCTTGAGTGTTAATGTTTCAGACTGCTCCATACCTAAGCTTTTGAAAAGAAAGCGAACCTGTAAGATGAAATGTGAGGGAAGAACCAAATTTTTGTCTGCAATCAATGATCTTTGTCCTATTTTCTCTTTGAGAGGGGGGACAAGGGGTATGAGAAGAATGCTAAATTAGGGGTGGAGGATCTGATTTTTTTTAAGGCACTTGAGGCAGGAGGGCGAGCTGCTTTCTTTATTTAATTTTTATTATTTTTGAGGGTTTTTTTGCGGGGGGCCTTGCCTCCAAGAATGCGGGATCTTAGTTCCCCAAATAGGGATTGAGCCAGCACCCCTACACTGCAGTGTGGAGTTTTAATCACTCGATTGAAAGGGAAGTCTCTAGGCTCTGATTTTTTGTTTTATTTTGTTCTGTTTATTCCAGTAAATGATATAAGATTATATTTCAGATTTTTAAGAAAAAAAGTTAAATCAAGCCTGGAAGAAACAGCTTTCTTAAGTGTCTACAATGCCAGTATGAAAATAAAAAAGTGTTTCATCGATACATCCAAGTTTTTTTATATGTAGTGATGAGCACTAACATTCAGTTCAGTTCAGTTCAGTTGCTCAGTCGTGTCCAACTCTTTGTGACCCCATGAATCGCAGCACGCCATGCCTCCCTGTTCATCACCAACTCCCGGAGTTCACTCAGACTCACATCCATCGAGTCGGTGATGCCATCCAGACTAGGCTCTGATTTTAACACTCTTCAGTTGTGTGAACTTGAGCTGGGAAATGTTTAGCACCAGTTTTCTGGGGATAGCTTTGACATGAATGTTGATTGATAATTGTACTTGTGTTACCAAGACTAAAGTGAGGCCATGAAGGATTTGTATTGGATCTTCACTTGTTTGTCAAGGACGTGACTTCTTCACTAAGTCAGATAATAGCACTTAAATATGAAGGAGATTTTCTCAGTTTTTCACAATGTAACAACTATGGGCCAAACACATTTTTAAATTTAATCTGTTTTATTAACATTTTCTTCATTTTCTTTTGAAAGTTTAGGCAGTCAACAGACTGGAAAATTGAACGCTGACTTCCACCATGTAATTATTTCCCTTATAGCAAGTTTCAAGTTACCAATGTAATGTTGATGAATGTGGGACTGGAAAAATGGGCAGTAAAGAGCAAACCATTATACATTGTTTCCATTATACAGATACAATAGATATAAGTAACCTTAGGAGAACACTAAATAATGGGTTGGCCGAAGAGTTCAATCAGGTTTTCCATAACATCTTATGGAAAAACCCCAACATACTCTTTGGCCAACCCAATAATTAGAAAATGATGAGATGTGATATCTATTACTTTTATTTTTAATATGATATATTTAATTTTTAATAATGACTGTGTTTAACAACTGGATCCCAAGACTCCTGAAACCTTAACAATGGACTGACTCTCAGGAGCCCATTAGAGTGAGGCCCAGTACCTGATTTAATCTATTTGGCTTACTATTTTCTTAGTATAAAAGGGAAATTAAAATGCTTGCCTTGTCTAACAATCTATGATTGTTGTGAGAGTTACATAAAATGATCCATTTGGTGAAAGAACTTCCTAATGTCAAAGAAAGTGAGAGTAAAAGTTGCTCAGTCGTGTCCGACTCTTTGCAACTCCATGCACTATACAGTCAATGAAACTCTCCAGGCCAGAATACTAGAGCCTTTCCCTTTTCCAGGGGATCTTCTCAACCCAGGGATGGAACCCATGTCTCCCACATTGCAGGCAGATTCTTTACCAGCTGAGCCGCAAGGGAAGCCCAAGTATACTGGAGTGAGTAGCCTATCCCTTCTCCAGTGGATCTTCCTGACCCAGGAATCAAACCAGGGTCTCCTGCATTGCAGGTGAATTCTTTACCAACTGAGCTATGAGGGAAGCCCCCTAATGCCAAAGTACTATGTAAACATTATCTCAGGAAAAAAAAATTTAAAGGAGAAATGTAGGAAGAGAAAGCAAAAAGCATGTCCTAGAGAAATGAGCATTGTTTCAAAGAGATAAAATTAAATCTCAGATCAATCCATCACTTTGACAGTAAAGACATTCTGCAAGGGTTCAGGAAGGGAAATTAACTCAGGGATGTGGTGAATGGTAAAACTGGCCGATTCTTTGCATCTCCTCCCTCCAAGAGGTTAATGATGGACTGACCTGGTAACTTGCTTTGGCCAGTAGAGTGTGGCACAGTCAATGTACCATTAGTTCTGGGCTTGGCACACTTCTAATTGCTGCTCTTGGAATCTAATGACTGCAATATGATTGGAATGGGGGGCAACTTCAGACTTAGGAGGGACCCCCAGTAGAGATTAGCTAAGCCTGCCTAAGTCAGATGATTGCCGAGTTGAGCCCAGTCCAAATTGTTGAACGTCAGCACCATGAACTGAATAAATGGTGGTTGTTTAAATCACTAAGACTTGAGGTAGTTTGTTACAGAGTAAAACCCAAAATTGCAGTATTCAAGGGTTCATATCAGGTTCTTAGTTCAAGTTTGTATTTGATTCTCCATATTACTTATTGTCAATTTGTATAAGAGCCTGTGAGTATGCATTTTTTTTAATTGAAGTATAGTTGATCCACAACAATGTGTTAGTTTTAGGTGTACAGCAAAGTGATTCAAATATACATTTGTGCATATATATATATATACACATATATTCTTTTTCAGATTCTATTCCATTACAGATTATTATAAGACATTAAGTATAGTTTCTTGTTCTGTATTATCCTTGGTAATTATCTATTTTACATATGAAAAGTGAAAGTGTTGCTCAGTCATGTCTGACTATGACCCCATGTACCATGGTCTGCCAGGGTCCTCTGTTCATGGAGACTCAAGTTCAGTCTCTGGCTCAGGAAGATCCCCTGGAGTAGGAAATGGCAACCCACTCCAGTATTCTTCCCTGGAAAATTCCATGGATGGAAGAGCCTGGTGGGCTGCAGTCTATGGGGTCACGAAGAATCAAACCTGAAGCTTCACTATTATATATACAATATAGGGACCTACTGTATAGTATAGGCACTCTTCTTAATACTCTGTAATGACCTCTATAGGAAAAAAATCTAAAAAAGAGTGGATATATATGTATGTGTGTGTTTGTGTGTGTATAACTGATTTACTTTGCTGTACAAGAGAAACTAACACATCTTAAATCAACTATACTCTAATAAAAATTTTAAAAAATTAAACTCATAACTTTTTTCTCATCATTGTATCAGAACATAAAATATGCCTGTCAGACTCTTGGTGTAAGATTCTATATTATGCCACATTCAAAAAAGTTCTCTGTGCTTGTTTATTATTGACACAGAAATATTAACATGATTTTTATCTTTGAAAAATGTAACATCAGCATTCCCTGGAGCCAGCTCACTTGGTACAGAAGAGTTATAAATGCAGTAAAAATAAATTCTATTATCTTGTTCTTAATAATTTTCCAAGATACTATTTTTCAAAGTACATATTTACTTAAGTGTTCGGACATCATTCCTGGATAGTTAGAGCAATGATTCCATTCTGAAGCTTTTTTTAAAAAATTGTTAAATTCGCTTTTTGGATCATATGGTACACACTATGGGGTCTGCTTGAATTACGAACAGTCTTGTTTCCAATGCTCCCACCATTTTTGGGGGGCTGGGGCATGACTAAAAAATCCACCCATCAATACAGGAGATGCAAGAGACATGGGTTTAATCCTTGAGTTGGGAAGATCCCCTGGAGTAGGAAATGGCAGTATTCTTGTCTGGAAAATTCAATGGACAAAGGAGCCTGGCGGGCTGCAGTCCATGGGGCCACAAAGAGCTGGACACACCTGAGTGAGCACAGAGACACTTTAAATGCTGAGAACAGAAGGAAGAAGGAAGGGACATGACAAAGAGAGGCAGAAATTAATTGGAAATATATTAGAACATAATAGTCATGATTAAAAAAAAAAAAAACCTGGGAAAGTTTTGAGTAAAAGAAGCATAGATTTGAAAAGGGTGTGATGTATAGTTCATGCCATTGCTTCAAATGAGCTCTTTACCCAAGATAAACCAGAAGATAGATTTCTACCATAAACATATATCTGAAGGAGAGAAGATGTGAATCATGCAACAGAACCATGTTTGTGTTCACTTTGAAAACACATCAAACATTATTATCATCAAATATTTACAGATGCATGAATTTGTATTAGATGTTATGATTAGTTTCTTCTGTGCCACTATGTATTAGTACTTTATAAGTACTAACAATCCGCTGCATACAACTGTTTGTTTACAGGTCAAATCACTTTATTAGAAATGGAAATAGATCTCTTCTAGGAGAGGGCAATACCTCACCATGGTGGGAAAAAGCCATATTCTGATGATTACTTCAAGAGGTCAGAGACAGTCTAGCATGGGAAATTACTAGTTTGCTTTCCTTTAAGATAGCACATGGGGAAACAATCTTTTAAGATGAGGAACAATCCTTTAAGATGGGGAAATAATGGAAACAGTGAGAGACTTTATTTTCACGGACTCCAAAATCACCGTAGTTGGTCATTGTACCCATGAAATTAAAAGACACTTGCTCCTTGGAAGAAAACTTATGATCAACTTAGATAGAATATTAAAAAGCAGAGATATTACTTTGCCAACACAGGTCTGTCTAGTCAAAGCTATGGTTTTTCCGGTAGTCATGTATGTATGTGAGAGTTGGATCATAAAGAAGACTGAACACCGAAGAATTGATGCTTTTGAACTGTGGTGTTGGAGAAGACTCGAGAGTCCCTTGGACTGCAAGGAGATCCAACCAGTCCATTCTGAAGGAGATCAGCCCTGGGATTTCTTTGGAAGGAATGATGCTAAAGCTGAAACTCCAGAACTTTGGCCACCTGATGCGAAGAACTGACTCACTGGAAAAGACTCTGATGTTGGGAAAGATTGAAGACTGGAGGAGAAGGGGATGTCAGAGGATAAGATGGTTGGATGGCATCACTGACTTGATTGACATGAGTTTGAGTAAACGTTGGGAGTTGGTGATGGACAGGGAAGCCTAGAGTACTGTAGTCCATGGAGTCACAAAGAGTTGGACATGACTGTATGACTGAGTTGAGCTGATGATAATACACTTATATAACAGTTATAATACTTATATAACAGGCACAATAATATTTAATTTGAAAGATCATTAGGAAGCTGAAATCACTGCTTGTCACAGTAAGTAGACTATTATTTTGGTTCAAATCCATCCTCTATCCTCAAAAAACAAAACAATATAAACTGGGTACATCCTGAAGGTATTGTGGTTAGGATGGCAGGAAGCTTAAGAACACAAGATTAGTTTTAAAAGTGAACGTACATTTAGAAGGAGAAAATAATTCATAACAAGTTAGACATTTTTTAAGATGCTGATTTTAAAATCCAGATGAAACATCATATTCTTTGTTAGATTCCTCAAATAGCAGCCTTTGTAATAGCATTTTTCTATATTGAGAAAAGGAAAATAATTCAGATTTTCCTCTAACATGCTTGATGGACCTTTGGTCTTTATTCTATTTAGTCTGGAAAAAAATTTGGGGAGGGATTCATAACTTGTTCTTGGGAAGTGCATGTTAAGATTTGGAATTGATGCCAATTTTAGAAGAGTCTCAAGCTTCTTTCCTACATGAGTTAGCTTATTTCCTACATGAGTTACAAGATTTGATGGAATTTCAAGTTTTCACTAAGTGAAAAATGTTAGGTATCCTTTTAAAAGGATATAAACAACACTTGACCTATGTTATTGTTTATTTCCTCATGTCATGATGTGGATAGAGTGGGAAGAAGCTATATATACTCTTTCAATATAAAAATAGCTTATAATATATATCTGAAAGCTATCCTTATATCTGGTAAACCAGCAGTAATTTAACTATACCCAGATGTGACTTTTTATCCCATGATGCCAATAAATCCAAACTAAGTAGTCATGTATGGATGTGAGAGTTGGACTATGAAGAAGGCTGAGCGCCAAACAATTGATGATTTTGAACTGTGGTGTTGGAGAAGACTCTTGAGAGTCCCTTGGACTGCGAGGAGATCCAACCAGTCCATTGTGAAGGAGATCAACCCTGGGATTTCTTTGGAAGGAATGATGCTGAAGCTGAAGCTCTAGTACTTTGGTCATCTCATGCGAAGAGTTGACTCATTGGAAAAGACTCTGATGCTGGGAGGGATCGGGGGTAGGAGGAGAAGGGGATGACCAAGGATGAGATGGCTGAATGGCAACACTGACTCGATGGAGGTGAGTCTGAGTGAACTCCGGGAGTTGGTGATGGACAGGGAGGCCTGGCGTGCTGCGATTCATGGGGTCGCAAAGAGTCAGACATGACTGAGCAATTGAACTGAACTGAAGTGTATCACCAATTCAACTTCCCCTTAATTTGTATCCCAGCATCCCATACTGAGGAGGGGAAGTTGAAGTGGAAAGGAAATGGCCTTACAACAAACTGTAGGAAAAATATCTTGCTCTTGAAAAATACACAAAACCTACAGTCATATGCTAGTCCATTGCTAGTGTTCCTCTTAGGGCCTTGGAAGGGGTACATGTAAATATGGGGCAGTGAAGCTTATCTTAAGCTTCATAAGCTTCACCTAAAATTAACCTTTGCTTTTCATCTTTTTCCTTCCTTTCCTGCTCAAACACGTCACATCTTTCTTAACATCCTTTCATTGCTTCAACTCCCCACGTTCTGACATTTTGCTCCATAATTATTGAAATTGCTCCCTCAAATGTAACAACATTCAACAGCTTTTCCTTGGTTTCCATTCTACTTGATCTTATAACATTTTAGGCTATTGATCACATGCTCCTTGAAACTCCCCCTTCTCTCTCTCTCTTTTTTTTTTTTTTTTTTTTTTTTGGTGACTTTTGCGTCCCCAGTTGTCCTTCAGCCTTGCAAGTCTTCTTTTTCTGCTCTGTTCTGGCCTGTCTCTTCCTTAGCCTCCCTCATGACATAGATCCCTGTGATCCCCTTATCTGCCTTCTGTGCTCATGACTCTGTGGACTCCAGAGAGAACCCTCAGCTCTTACAGTTGCAGCTAGGACCTCCACAGGGAGTGATCTCTTAATCTCTGATTCCCATCGTACCCTTTCAGTTTGCTTCAATTTCATTTTTCCACCCATCTGAAGGGCAGGCTGCTTCACAGTTACACCAGCACCTTAAAACGACGCGTTAGAAATCTGCTTCATCCTCAAGCTTCCTCAACTGACTCCACATTGGTCTCAAGGATATAAATTTTGAAGTAATTTTGATGAGATCCTCTTTGAAATATTTTAAATCTCAGGTTATCTTTGAGGCAATTCGTTGAAAATGCCTCCTTAACTCTCTGTCAGTATAAATTACCATTTCCATCCGTCTATGAGCTTTGCACTGAAACCTGAATAGTATACTGTGAATATTCAAACACCACCCTTATGGCAGAAAGTGAAGAGGAGCTAAAAAGCCTCTTGATGAAAGTGAAAGAAGAGAGTGAAAAAGTTGGCTTAAAGCTCAACATTCAGAAAACGAAGATCATGGCATCCAGTCCCATCACTTCATGGAAAATAGATGAGAAACAGTAGAAACAGTGTCAGACTTTATTTTGGGGGGCTTCAAAATCACTGCAGATGGTGACTGCAGCCATGAAATTAAAATATGCTTACTCCTTGGAAGAAAAGCTATGACCAACCTAGATAGCATATTCAAAAGCAGAGACATTACTTTGCCAACTAAGGTCTGTCTAGTCAAGGCTATGGTTTTTCCAGTGGTCATGTATGGATGTGAGAGTTGGACTGTGAAGAAGGCTGAGCACCGAACAATTGATGATTTTGAACTGTGGTGTTGGAGAAGATTCTTGAGAGTCCCTTGGACTGCGAGGAGATCCAACCAGTCCATTCTGAAGGAGATCAACCCTGGGATTTCTTTGGAAGGAATAATGCTAAAGCTGAAACTCCAGTACTTTGGCCACCTCATGCAAAGAGTTGACTCATTGGAAAAGACTCTGATGCTGGGAGGGATCGGGGGCAGGAGGAGAAGGGGACGACCAAGGATGAGATTGCTGGATGGCATCAAGGACTCGATTGACGTGAGTCTGAGTGAACTCCAGGAGTTGGTGATGGACAGGGAGGCCTGGCGTGCTGCGATTCATGGGGTCGAAGAGTCGGACACGACTGAGCAACTGAACTGAACTGAACTACCCATCTTTCAAGGTCTAGCTTATAAACCAATCTTCCTTTCAAGTGCCTCTGAATAGGCCCATTAACACTGACTTTCATCACTTGGCAAAATCAGCAACAACTCCTTTCTCTGAACTAGGCTTAATTTGGGTTCTTCCAAGTTAAGCAATGGAGACAGAAGTTTGAAGACTCCAAGAAACTTCAAGGCCAGTTAATTTTTCCACCACTCCTTCATTTATTCCCTACTAAGAATAGTGTTATACATTTGGACATTACCCAGACAGATGTTTGGTCCTCTGTTGGTGAGATATTTTTCCCAAATGCCCAAGTACATCTGAACCTCTATCTTGGGGGGTGAGGACCCAGAGTTATATGCATATCTAGGTTATCTAAGCTCATTATCTCAGACAAGCCCGTTGTGACTTCGTCTACTTTTAGGCCTCCCTGGTGGTGCAGCAGTAAAATATCTGGCTGCCAATGCAGGAAACACAGAAGATGCTTACATCCCTGGGTGGAGAAGATCCCCTGGAGGAGGAAATGGCAACCCACTCCAGTATTACTGCCTGGAGAATCCCCATGGACAGAGGAGCCTGGCAGGCTGCAGTCCATGTGGTCACAAAGAATTGGACATGGCTGAGCACAAGCACGATCACCTGGTTGCATTCCCGGTCTCCCTGCTGGAGCCACATTAATCTCTCCCTTCGCAGTTGGAGGACCAATCCTGGAGAAATTAGCAGATGCCCCAAGGATGTGTGGGAGCTCACTGCACTTTCTGCTAAGTCATGCTATGAATCTAAAAAACTAGCTTATTGCCTTACAGAGAGGAGTGGTATTCTGTCTTTCTGAACACTTATGTGACAAAAATGGTAGCCACTGTGCTACACACTAACTCCATGTCTTCATTTGCTAAGTGTTAAGTGTTAAATGTAATCACTCAGTTGTGTCCAACTCTTTGTGACCCCATGGACTGTAGCCCACCAGGCTCCTCTGTCCATGGGATTCTCGAGGCGAGAATACTGGAGTGAGTTGCCATTTCCTTCTCCAGGGCATCTTCCTGACCCAGGGAAGATGTCTTCATTTGAGGACAGTTCAAACCAGAAGCCCCTTCTAGTCTCTAAAAATGACCAAAACAATAGCAAAGAGAAACAGCTTGTTTGCAACTTGTTGTGCACGTGTGTGTGTATGTGTGTGCTCAGTCTGGTCCAACTTTCTGGGACCCCATGGACTATGCAGTTGCCATTTTCTACTGCAGGGTATCTTCCTGACCCAGGAATCGAACCGTCTTCTCCTGTGTCTCCTGCATTGCAGACAGACTCTTTACCACTGAACCATCTGTGCCCAGCTTGTTTCATTTGTTCAGTTCAGTTCATTTCAGTTCAATCACTCAGTCGTATCTGACTCTTTGTGACCCCATGAAAACACAGCACACCAGGCCTCCCTGTCCATCATCAACTCCCAGAGTTTACTCAAACTCATGTCCATTGAGTCAGTGATGCCATCCAACGATCTCATCCTCTGTTGGCCCCTTCTCCTCCTGCCTTCAATCTTTCTCAGCATCAGGGTCTTTCCCAATGAGTCAGTTCTTCGCATCAGGTGGCC